>JAUTBT010056339.1:0-15254 GCA_032361225.1 Lepetodrilus schrolli | reverse complement strand
TGTGCAATCTGGTAGATAACACTGTTGAATGGTTACATGTGTGCAGAAACTATACACGTGTCGTGTGTGCAATCTGGTAGATAACACTGTTGAATGGTTACATGTGTGCAGAAACTATACACGTGTCGTGTGTGCAATCTGGCAGATAACACTGTTCAATGGTTACATTTGCACAGGTTTGACATCACAATGCGTACAGTCGGTTCCATTATTGAAAATGAGATAACGAATCGAAGCATTCATAAAATCATAGAACTGAAGTTCTGAAGTGGCGGTAAATCAACATTCTCATGAACAACAAGCTCAACGTTGTGTCTTACTAAGAGACAGATATACTGAGGCCATTGAAGCACGCGCTAAATAAATCTACTTATGTGTTATTCTTGATATATACATTGCATTGATACACGAACAAATATCCTAGCAAATCCCTGTCTGCGATTGCCATGTTAATTTTTGTAATATATATGTGTACCTCATGTGCCGTGGTTCTCGGCTTGAGTGAATAAAGGTTGTGTTGTGATCGCATGAGTGGACCACTATAACATATCCTCCATTGCACTGTTATACTTTAACTAATGATTTGACAACGCATCAATGTGTCATTGCTGTCCTGCCTGTAGAGCCAGATAGGCCAGATAGTCAGATAGACTGGACCCAATCCATGGACAATGTATACCTGCTTCACAAACATGAGCACCAGAACTTTATTCCGTACTTTGCTGGTTTACTAGGAATGTATTGATGAAACTAACATCTAGATGTTCAATGTATTGATGAAACTGACATCTAGATGTGTAATGTATTTATGAAACTGACATCTAGATGCTTAATGTATTGATGAAACTGACATCTAGATGCTTAACGTATTGATGAAACTGACATCTAGATGCTTAACGTATTGATGAAACTGACATATAGATGTTCAATGTATTGATGAAACTGACATCTAGATGTTCAAAGTATTGATGAAATTGACATCTAGATGTTTAATGTATTGATGAAACTGACATATAGATGTTCAATGTATTGATGAGACTGACATCTAGATGTTCAATATATTGTTGAAACTGACATCTAGATGTTCAATGTATTGATGAAACTGACATCTAGATGTTTAATGTATTGATGAAACTGACATCTAGATGTTCAATGTATTGATGAAACTGACATCTAGATGTTTAATATATTGATGAAACTGACATCTAGATGCTCAATGAAACGGAGCAAATTTCTCGTCCATAGTAACGTCAATTTTGTGAATAAACACAGCACTATTTGGATAAAGAAATGTCCCAGACGATGTGTATCAGTGTTGTGCTAGTCTATAGGATAAATAAATGTCCCATACGCTGTGTATCAGAGTTGTGCTTGTCTATAGGATAAAGAAATGTCCCAGACGATGTGTATCATTGTTGTGCTAGTCTATAGGATAAAGAAATGTCTCAGACCATGTGTATCAGTGTTGTGCTAGACTATAGGATAAAGACATGTCCCAGACGTTGTGTATCAGTGTTGTGCTAGTCTATAGGATAAAGAAATGTCCTAGAAGATGTGTATCATTGCTAGTGCTAGTCTATAGGATACAGAAATGTCTCAGACGTTGTGTATCAGTGTTGTGCTAGTCCATAGGATAAAGAAATGTCCCAGACGCTGTGTATCAGTGTTGTGCTAGTCTATAGGATAAAGAAATGTCCCAGACGCTGTGTGTCAGTGTTAAGCTAGTCTATAGGATAAATAAATGTCCCAGACGCTGTGTATCAGTGTTGTGCCAGTCTATAGGATAAAGAAATGTTCCAGAAGATGGGTATCATTGCCAGTGCTAGTCTATAGGATAACGAAATGTCCCAGACTGTGTGTATCAGTGTTGTTCTAGTCTATAGGATAAAGAAATGTCCCAGACTTTGTGTATCAGTGTTGTGCTAGTCTATAGGATAAAGAAATGTCTCAGAAGATGTGTATCAGTGTTGTGCTAGACTATAGGATAACGAAATGTCCCAGACGCTGTGTATCAGTGTTGTGCTAGTATATAGGATAACGTAATGTCCCAGACGATGTGTATCAGTGCTAGTGCTAGACTATAGGATAAAGAAATGTCCCAGACGATGTGTATCAGTGTTGTGCTATTCTATAGGATAAAGACATGTCGCAGACGTTGTGTATCAGTGTTGTGCTAGTCTATAGGATAAAAAAATGTCCCAGACGCTGTCTATCAGTGTTAAGCTAGTCTATAGGATAAATAAATGTCCCAGACGCTGTGTATCAGTGTTGTGCTAGTCTATAGGATAACGAAATGTCCCAGACGATGTGTATCAGTGTTGTGCTAGTCTATAGGATAAAGTAATGTCCCAGACGATGTGTATCATTGCTAGTGCTAGTATATAGGATAAATAAATATCCCAGACTTTGTGTATCAGTGTTGTGCTAGTCTATAGGATAAAGAAATGTCCCAGACGATGTGTATCAGTGTTGTGCTAGACTATAGGATAACGAAATGTCCCAGACGCTGTGTATCAGTGTTGTGCTAGTCTATAGGATAAAGTAATGTCCCAGACGTTGTGTATCATTGCTAGTGCTAGTATATAGGATAAAGACATGTGCCAGACGTTGTGTATCAGTGTTGTGCTAGACTATAGGATAAATAAATGTCCCATACGTTGTGTATCAGTGTTGTGCTAGTCTATAGGATACAGAAATGTCCTAGAAGATGTGTATCATTGCTAGTGCTAGTCTATAGGATAAAGAAATGTCCCAGACGTTGTGTATCAGTGTTGTGCTAGTCTATAGGATAAAGAAATGTCCCAGAAGATGTGTATCAGTGTTGTGCTAGTCTATAGGATAAAGAAATGTCCCAGACGTTGTGTATCATTGCTAGTGCTAGTCTATAGGATAAAGAAATGTGCCCGACGTTGTGTATGTGTTGTGCTAGTCTATAGGATAAAGAAATGTCCCAGACGCTGTGTATCAGTGTTGTGCTAGTCTATAGATCTTCTATTTAGACATTATTGTTGACAATACTATAACAAAAATACAAAAACAAAATGGAATGGCATCGCTTCCAGCAAGGTCAACTCAGAATATGACGAACAATTGGAGGTTGCCAACGGTCACAAAGATATTTTTAATTCAAGACAATATCAGGATGAATAAGAATTTAGCAAGTACCAAATCTCTAAAGACAGTGTTCCAACCTTCACTTAATGAGAATGGGTTGTGTACCCGTTTTGTTTCAGCCGCCGATTTGGTTTACCTTCTAATGATGAATAGTGAGTGGGGTGAACATGCACTCCAGTGATGTTTCAATTATAATTCTGCAAAAGTTCAATCTATCAGCTAAATAATGTATGTATTAACTGATAATCAAATATTTTATTTGACACGTCAATTACACGTATAACTGATAGTTTATTATAACGGGTAGTAAAATCTAGAACAATAGTTCGCATATTAGCTGCAAATAGTGTTGAGACTTGATTGCTAAACTACGTCGTGTCTACAGGGTTGTCTAGTCATGTGCTGTTTCTTATATGAAACTGTTATTCAATGTTCTATAACCGTCCATCTGACTGTGCCAGTAACTTTTGGCTGTTCCTAGTGGCATAACAATAGTCCTTTCTGATAGGCCAAGTACAAGTCAGTGTGCACCACAACATGATATTGACGAGGGAACACAAAATACCCCGAGGCGAACACGTCGTGGACATTTAATCAATTATCGGCAATTTATGGGGATTTTGAATGGCAGTGGCCAGTCATACAGTGTACGTCAGTCTATGATGGACATATTTAGGTCCAATACACTGGGTATATATTCGGAAGGTTCTAACACTAGCAACACTACTCTCTTGACGAGCTACGACTTACGAAGTAAGTATTCACTTGTTCTCTTCCACAGGACTTTGAATAATTATAATAAAATGTTGGATCATCTATCTATATAATAAATGTTATTATTATTATTCAAAGTCAAGTTATCTGACGTATAGGTATGTTCATAGTCGCTATTCCTATAAACAAATATATATCAAACTGCTTGTCGTGCTGTGTATGTGTTCGTAAGTGTTAAGTGTATTGCATTCCTAATTTAAAAAATAATTTCTAATGGCTATACTCATGTTGATTGTATATTACATTTCCCTCAAAACCCATGCACACAAATGTCTTCTTTATTTCGGAATGCATTGGGCTATATGTTCGTCATATGCTTTGGATTGTATGTGTGTAGTGTAAAGGCGTAAAAGTTAAACATAGTAGGCTTTCTAATGGTTTTCTGAAATTGGAATTGCATCAAAACGTATTTATTTCTGCAGTATAAGTACAGTATGTTTAAGCTTGTAAAGGTAACGAGGAAGTATCCGCATGTAATTCCAGAAAGCATCAACATGAAGTTCACAAGTGTCCTGCTGGTGCTAGTCCTTGCTGTTGTCTCTGCCAAGGCCCACTTCTTTGGAGGTGGATTTGGCGGTGGATTTGGCGGTGGATTTGGCGGTAGATTTGGAGGAATGAGAAGATTTGGAGGATTTAGAGGATTTGGAGGATTTAGAGGATTCCCCTTCTTTGGTGATGATGACCTTTTCGAATTTGACCACCCAAGGTCAAGGGCTCTGCGAGGTAAGAACTTGACCAGTACAACACACTATTTGATAATCTGAACATATTTAATTTACTTGAGCTGATTTTCTGTATTTATATATTTACTTGGTCTGATATCTATGACGAAGACTTTAACTTGTCATTGGATCTGTTTTCTGTTATAACATTGTTGCTCCTTACCGTCTTATTTAACTATAGACTTAACCAATTCCAGATCATTCAATGACATTAATGAAGCCACGTATGCAAATAATACGTATACATATATTCTGTATTTAGTAATTCCTCACCCGGGTAGCAACAACTGAAGAGAATACGTATACAAATATGATGTGAAGGGTTTAACTAGTACAGAAGTATCTCTTAAGACATTTGCGTCACCATTATACCACGTGTTCACTGTGTTACAGCCAGCAGACGGGCAGCAGCAGTTGGAGCGTTATATTAGGGTGAGTATACCTGGTCTGAATTATAACCACTTTATTTTGATTCTGGAAATATACATAATTATTTCGGGTAATTAGTCGCTCAGACTGGTCGCAAGTCGACACTTTGTTAATTACTTAAGTAGTTTACTTACTATTTTTGTATACTATATGTTACTAGTCTACCTTTGGTCGGTAAGTCAAACCTGAGCTTCTCGTAGTTATTTACTCCACCGATCGTGTACATTTTCAATCCCACGTGAATGCCTATGAGGGATCTTTATGATATGGTAGCAATAATGTCTAAAGGTACGAGGTTTCGGTTGCAACCGGTGTTTTGTATATAGTCGATTTTCTCGTCGAAATTTCCATCTCCGATGGTGTATATTTTCAATCCCACGTGATGGCCTATGATGGATCTTTATAATCTGGGAGTAATAACGACTAAATTAATTTGCATACTTCGTATTTCTTTTAAGCGGAGTGGAAAATGTATTTTAATAACCTGAGCAAATGTATTCTTTATCAATGTGAATATTTGTAAACTCCCACTTCCAGTAATCAGCAATAGTGAGAACTATCTTGCAAATGTGATAAGCTATCTAATGAGTTTATATTCTAATTGCACCTATATTTCATAGTACGACATTCACGCTACTCAAATAGCTAGACAAGTATTAGTATCCTATAAATACCTGCTAGTATCACTACGGCCAATGTTCCTGAAGGCATGACTAATATAACTAGTATCACATTGAATATGATATGATATATAGAAAATTGTATAGAGGAAAAATTCAGCGTATTGATATTCGTATTACCAATAGTACAGCTACAATAGAAATTACTTTCAATATTACAAAGTTACGTTACATATCACGTATGTAAGAATTGCTACGGTTACACTATGTTGTTGTGTATTTATATAACTGTCCATACATTCCTATTGTTTTCAGTTTTCCGGAACAGCTAAGAATAGCTCGCACACGTCAACAAAAACGGCGGTCTCTATGAACTCTGACCTCGTCAACTACTTACATCTCAAGGTCATCTTTCAATGACGTCGATGTCTATGGAGGTCCCGTCCTGTTTGCTGTTAAATGTCCCGATCGATCCCCAGTTGTAAATATTTGTTTGTTGTTTAAAATAAATATCAAGAAACTTATTATTTTCGTTAACAACTACTCACAAACAATGCATGTTCTAGGTAGGACCTATGGCTACTGAAGACATTCCGATTGCCGTTGGACACTATTATGACATCATCGTATTATTTTGTATGATTATACACATACGTCAGCATCTATTATCTAGACATGCCATCAAATAGTTGTACTGTTTAGTAAATGCAAAACTTTGACGACTATATTAGGGCGTATAGGCATAAACACGCAAGCGCGCACACACGCAAAACACACACACACACACACACACACACTCTCTCTCTCTCTCTCTCTCTCACACACACACACACACACATTCAAACGTTCAAGGTACATTCAACCTTTTCAGGGTGATATATATTTTTCGGGCACAAAGCTGATCTGAAATACCTATCTGTTTTAGGTCTTAACTTAGTAGTTTTTGAACCCTACATGGCATTGCCCATCCAAGGATAATAAGATTATCACTGGAAACTCTGACGCCTGAAGAATACCTGAAGAATAGGAAGTTCAGATGCTGTTTATCCAAAACGTGGTTGACTTTCAGAATGCATTACAAATACTTCTAATTGGCCTCATGTTTGACTCTCAAACATTAACTATATATTATATTGAATTTACAATATATTTTGTATACATTGAAAGTTGATTACCACGTAAGTTAATTTTAGATATAATGGAATATATCGATTGCATGTCATACCGCACCTGTAGTATATAGATGCAACGAAGAACATTATTGGTGTCCACGTATTGGTGCAAACATATCTATGGTTCGTTTCTCATCAATTTACTACTAATTGGACGGCTCATTGGTACTGGGTCTTATGGGTTTATTCCTGGAGATTAAGAGAGCAATCCATCTGGCTTCGACAGTTTTCCTGGAGGTTGGTGCTGGATCTCATCCCTAACTGTTAAAGACAAGAACACATATCATGAATAGCGTGCAGCACGTCTTATACCAATGCCATTGGTGGAAGGAATGAACTGTTCACTACTTAGTTTCATCAATTGAGAACATTCCGCATGCTGAACCAGGTAGGATGGAACACAAATACCACCAGGTTGAATATGCTTTGACTCAGGACTTCTATAAACAATATCCAGCTCCCCTTACTCAAAGCCAACATAAACGTGTAACAAATTCATACGAACCATTCTTGACTACAGCTACAGCTACTGCAGTCATCCAAGACACATGCAGAAAGAACTATTAGTATTAAAATGTGGAAGTAAGAAATGATACAAAAACAAGTGTGTTGTTTCAGACTCCATCTTTCAAATGGACAACATCAGCATTGAATCTTTTTGAATGTACATTTTAGATGATACATTTAAAGTTGGTTGAATTTTTGTTCATCAGTCATTAAATATGGAATTGTTACATTACAAACCCAGTGTATATTTTAAGATATATGTCGCAGAATGAATGTTGGCTTATGGTCATAATAATAATACTAATAATAAGGATATTTATAATGCGCCAACCCATCGTTTTCACAATGCTCGAGGCGCTAGCTACATTAATACCCCGGTCAATGGATCTGTGTACACTCAATTCCCTTCTCAACTCCCTGGGGAGTATACAATGTAATTATAACAATATAATTTTAACAGACCACTGAACTTATAAACATAGTTATATAAGTATATTACGTTATAATACATATACTACCAGTCATGTTAAATCGAGTGGCCATAATACGGAAGATGTTAACTGTGGTGGCCAACCAATGAAACATGCATTTCTTAGATTTGGAAAGTTTTCTACACAGTGTAAACATGGTAAACAAACATATTGTGGTGGCCATATTGGATTTATCATCCATATTGAAAACGGTTAATCTACCAACAATATCAATTAAATGAGTCAAATTATGGCAACACATATCTTATGATATAGCTTTTTTTTATGTAAATAAATGTAAAAAAATGCATGAATTAATGGCGGCCATCTTGGATTTTAAAAATGTTTGAAAATAATATGCAATTTATGAGTGCTTCTTTGTTGAAAATAATGCTTATATTTGACATTATGTATGCAAATGCTGTATTTTATTGAATTGGTGGCGATCGTCGTGAATTTGGCGGCCATATTGGAAAATTTCAGTTGGCGACATATACATATTCCTTGTACTGGGTTGCAGAACATATCTGCCAAGTTTCATGTTTTTAACCCAAAAGTGCACAAATAATTCACTAAGCCGCTCCACTACAAAGACCTCCCTAAGACTGAATTCGGTCGTGCGACTACCCACGACCATCCACGACCACCAACGACTTGTCGCAGGACATTTCTACGATTACTTGAGATTTCCAGTCGAAGCCGTCGCAGCCTGTCGTATCTCTCAGTGTCACTGGGGTATTATTTAACAGCACTGATTTTATAATTGCGCTTACCTTCTATTTGCAATTTGGAAGTGAACGGAAGTTATGTTTCTGACTGGTAAAGTGAACATAGTTTGTAATTCAGACTGTGAACGTAAATAGGAGTTATAATGAAACTATAAGGCTGACACCACCCGTACACACCCCAATATAACGCTGTAGCTGCTGCTGCCCGTCTCGTCGCAAATGAGTGAAAGAATCCCGCAGCGATGTTAAACTCCATAATCACTCACTCGCTGCTGCCCGTCTGCTGGCTGCGAAACAATGAACACACGCGCTATAACGGTGATGCAAATGTCTTAATAAATACTTCTGTACTAGTTAAACCCCTCACACCACATTTGAATAATTATACTCTTCCAGTATTGCTCATCGGGTGGGGAGGTACTAAATGGATATTAATATGTAGTAGTAGTACATATGTAGTAGTAGTGCATGGTTTCTTAAATTGCTATTGAATTAGTGTGAATATGAGTCAATAGTTCAATAAGGAGTACACATATGAGGTAACTAACAACGGGGTCATACCAGAACAGAGCTCAAAGAGCAATATATCCACAGGAAAAAAAACATTAGGTGTTCCCTCGAAAAAAGTTCAGTTGAAAGTGGTCAAATGGAGCTGTTCCCATGGTAACATACCAAACATTAGGGACCAGCATGCAAAACAGTTAATCGACTATATCTCACTCACCCTGAGATAGAGATGTGGAATTGGTACCAAGATGGAGCTTATGCATTGTGCATTAAGATTTGATGTGCTATCTCATATTTATTTAATTTGTATACTAACTAAATATTTATAATTTACCACTTTCGAACACTATGGAAACCACAAGAGTGGTATATTCAAGTAAAACAATACACCAATATGTTCTACAATCAAAGAAGATTATTGTAATATCAAATTTATTGCTTTAAAATACATGTTACTATGGCAACATATACAAAATAGAGACTGGCGTGGGAAAACAGTAAATTGACCATATCTCGCTCAGTTTTGGAGGTAGAGGCATGTAATTTGTGCATAGTGTATTACTATGCCAGGGAAGTGTAGAGCTCGGAGCTATGCTGAGTTTTCTACCCATTTGGCGCCAGACCACAATTAATTTCCTTCTTTGTTTATCACTAGTTAGCACGTACAGAAAAAAATCATAGAAAATATATGGTGTATACATATTTTTTTTTATTTGCTGCCAGATTCTATAGTGCTCTGCTGCACATTTGCTGGAATTTGATTGGGGGGGGGGGGGTAAACCTATTCAATCTCCAGATGTTGTTAGGGTAAACAAGGTAATGGTCAGTGTCAAGAATTTGCACTCCAGATGGCTGAACTTAACACATACGCCGACAGGGCCAGAGCACACATTTATACAAACATGGGTCAAATGAAGCATTTCTACATATACTATGTAGTCTCATCTTCCATTCCACCTGCAAACATCTGCAACAACTGTACTTGCAAGCAAACCACAGCCCATCTAATAGAGGACTATGTTTTCTGACGTCACTTCCGCAAGTTAATTGTAGTCCGAGGCCTGTCAGGGTGAGTAATGTTTTATTTTTATTTTTATTTTCCTGCAGTGAAACTACATTCAATCTTAACATCAAAACAAAATATTCCACTTTTGGTCATTTTTAACATATGTGTTGACATAAACACTATTTTTGTGGTAAACATTGAATTTTATTAAACATGTTTTTATACCGCTAGAATCAGCTGGGTGTCAATTCATCAATATATGTAACTTATAATGACTGAGTAGAGAGATGTATGTGATTTAGTGTGTGCAATTGGCCTGAAAATGGTGGTAAAAAAATGAACATCTCATTTAGTAAGTGCACACACTAAACTTCACACAGCACTGATAATTCAGCATTTTTATTAGTGTACCTTTTTGTTGTTGGTCATCTATATGAGGTTAGCACAAAAAAAACACACCAAAACTTGTTAATTTTAATGCATTAATTTCAATAAAATGTATGCTAAAATAGTGCCAAATTCTTAACAGATAACATATGAGGGGACATTTGGAATAATAAATTATTAAAATGTTACTAATTAGGCCTAAAATTTTGTAGATACAAAATACAATCTAACCCATGTAAATTGTCTATACTTTGATATAATTATGCATCTTTTTGTTAAAATTTAAAGAAATTGTAATTTGAGGCCATGTATCCGGCTGGCAATGTGTACCATGGCGGCAGAGTGAGTTGTCTCCCCGTGTGTCTAATTTGAAACTAACCAATCAAAACATGTGTTATTAACAGCTACTGTATATCACAACATCCAAAATGGCGGCAAGTTCGCTGGAGAAGATCGTCAACGATATCGAAACAAAATGCTTGGAATATAGCTGCCTTGGTTTGTAGGTCGGCAACCGTGTCGAGCAAATTCTGCACTCGACAGTGCTCGACGTCATTGTTGTGGCTGATAAAGTAGGTGAAGCTTATACATGTTAGGGCGAATCTGATTGGACGATGAGTGCCAATAATAGCGCTTTGATCTCGCTGTGCCAGGCAAGGGGTCTAACGATTACATATGAGTTAGAGCACGTATGTATTACTATATGATATGCTATGCCTGAAATAGAAAATATTATATTTTTATTTTTATTATCTTTTACATAAATGCGGAGTTTAGGGTTAGTTTTCAAGGTGAGCAGCCAAATAGCCTTGTGGAACGAGCATAGCCTCATATCGTCTCTTTAACCAGGTTTATTCGACAAACAAGAACTAATCACTTACCTGAAACACATTAAAGTTGACCATTTTATGTAATGTATGACGTTCCATGTTACAATAAATCATCAAATCAAAATTTTAATAGTAATTCTATTCGAATTGTAGTGATCCAAAACATTCTCATAATGATTTCATTGCTTGTGCTTTGGGCAGCTATATTACAAGTTTATGCTAATGTAGCGGTCAAGTGACATCCATAATTATTCCACTAGATTCCCCATGCTTAAAAACCTGGGTATAGAACTAAACGTATTTGTCTAGTACAAATAGTTAATGGGTTATTGTATTATGAATCATCTTTGGCGCATTTGGCGGCCATATTGGATTTTAAATATTGCCAATGGAAACACTTTTTTACACCATTTTAAATACAATGACTATAAACACGATAATGCTAGTCCAATTCCACTTTGCTAGTGTATGTAATTTACTCATGACTAATGTGATGGAAAGAATTGGGTACGTCTTTGTATACAACAATGCCCTTTGATTATAGAACACATTGGTGCATGTGTATACTCAAATATAGCTTTCCTTAGTTTCCACAATAGTTGTAAATTTAACATGCTATGGATTGTGCATAGCATAGCATATAGTGATGCACTATGCATTAGCTCCATTCTGGTACAAAGTTCATGTTTCTACCTCCAAAACGGAGTGAGATATGGTCACTTTGCTGTTTCCCCACGCCAATCTCTATTTTGTATATGTTGCCATGGAAACGTCTCTAGTGACAGTTTACGCGTATTTTAAAGTAATAAATTTGATATGACAATAATCTTCTTTGGTGTTCCAATATGTAAATCGGTGTTACATGAGAGAAGAGCGTCCCTCTGCTTATTTAACAAAAGGGTGAAGATAAATAGTAATTGTTTAAGCACAACGCACACAGCAAGCAAAACACGTGTTTAGCTAAAGAAAAACGTGTTTTCGGTGATTTTGTTTGCCGTGTGCGTTGACTGTTTAGGACGTTTGCGGTCACCAGCTCTGTATGTTTATCGAAATATAAAACATGTGTCTTGTTTAGCTAAACAATATTCTTTGCCATTTGCGTTGAACTTTAAATACTAGTAGACAGAATGTGTATTCGGAAATCTACGAAGTTGTAATTATAGAATTAGAATGTAAATGACATGCGTTAAATAGATGTGACGGCATCAAACAGGGGTTTGTAACATTACGTGCTAGAGTATTAGACAGTGCGAACATTGATGGAAAGAGCAAACTCAGTGGTGTAAACATACGTAATGCCTTCAGATGTGATGGATGCTTGGTAGGCGCATGTCGTCGGCTAGGTATATATATTGGATAGATTCCTGCATCCACATCATTCGTCCCTTGATCCTAGTAAGTATGAGAACCTCAGTTCCTTTGGTCTGTTTGCAATAGCAATATAACACTGCTAAAGCTGAGCGGTTTAGACATCCACGCGTTCTATGATTGTCCACAGTTCAATAGTTCTATGTATTGCTATTTTTGCATTGCACTTTAATAATCGTAATTGTGTGTCATTCAGCGTACTGGTAAATCATTCACGTCTTAATTTCATAGCTATAAATAAACCTCATAGACCATTATATTATAACTGTTGTAATGTTCCTCTCTGAATTGTATGTATACTTCATCTAATGTTAAGCTCGATGTTAATACGCAGTTGGTTGCTTTATGATTACGTTTCAAAATACAAGTTTTCAAAATATTGCATTCTACTACATTTACAGATCCTGTAAAAATCAACATGAAGTTCACAAGTGTACTGCTGGTGCTAGTCCTTGCTGTTGTCTCTGCCAAGGCCCACTTCTTTGGAGGTGGATATGGCGGTGGATTTGGAGGTGGATATGGCGGTGGATATGGCGGTGGATATGGCGGTGGATACGGTGGATACGGTGGATATGGAGGAATGGGAGGATTTGGAGGATTCGGTTTCCCCTTCTTTGGTGGGGATGACTTTTTCGATTTTGACCACCCAAGGACAAGGGCTCTAAGAGGTAAGAATATGACCAGTGCAACAAACTATTTTCAAATCTGAACACCATTAATTGAGTTTACTTACTTTATTTATATATTTACTTGGTCGGATCTCTAGGAGGTAGGCGAGCAATTGCCTTTTGATCTCTGTTCTGCTATAACACTGCTGTTGGATACTTCAGATGTGTACGCCTGATTCAAATGTAGACTTATATTCCGGCTAACATTTACACGTAATATCTATCAGAGTCACAATAATTGAGTATACTTATAAAAGTGTGGTACAGAAGCACTTTATAACACATTTGCATCACCGTTATATCGCGTGTGTTCTCTGTGTTGCAGCCAGCAGACGGGCAGCGTTATATTAGGGTGAGTACCAGTGATGTTAGCCTGATAGTCCCATCAACACTACTCCTTACTTTCCTAACTATGACTTCCGTTCTTACAATCTCGAAATATAGAAAGGAAGGAAGCAATATTACTAAGGAATAAGTGCCACGAACTGAGTTCCGGGACATTACTATTTTAGCATGCATGTTTATGTGCTTTACTATTCATAATATATCATTTTCATATTGGTGTAATTACAATTAACCTAGTTCTATTCGATAATCTAAATACCATAGTAGGACTGATGTTAATCTGAAACATACCTTCTATTCACGCTGTTCACTACTCACTAAATGACGTTATTTCTGTATGGTGATCGCCACTAAGAAGGAACTATACGCAGTGTTGTTATTCATTCCATTTTTCTTTTCAGGATTCTCAAATGTCAACAAGAATTGAAATATCATCAGATCACCACGTTGTCGTCTCTAGCCATCTTCACTTGTCTAATTGGTTGTTGTCTTGTTAATAAAAATTCTACAAAACAAAAATATGTATGTATGTTTTTGCTTTGTGTTTACGCGAATTTGCGACTGTTGACTGGCTAAAACTTGTCAGGTTCCCAAAGGTTTACACGACAAATTGATGCATTCACACTGAATCACAGGCTGAAAAAACTTGTGGTGTCACCTTAGGCAAGTGGCTTAGTTCGATAATGCCTCTGTTCACCCAGCAGAGAATGGGTACCCGGAAGTATGAGATGGACATGTGAATGATAACCTTGTAGCGCCTTGAACGGCACATACACACACACACACACACACACACACACACACACATATATATATATACATATTTATTTATTTATAGATAGATAGACCAGCCTTATGTGCGCAAAATGTACATACTGTACAAAGAACCATAATCGTGTAAACAGCATATTTCAACAGTGTCTATTATATACTCATGGTCAATATTATCCACACCTGCCGGTTTAGTTCGTTTCAGTGTATCCATTGTTTCAATGGCATGTTAAATGTGTATATCATTAGGTATGATATATACATTATTCATGTCTGAAGTCTTACTATAATTGGTATCTTAATGTCCTCACTGTGACAACTTCCGTCCAGGGGGTTGAGAGGGAACATGCGCGCGCATTGCTCCGTTGACCTGGATTATAATGTAGCGTTATGAGTACGCTTTCTAACCCCGATTTAGACGCAATATAAACGGGTACATTATTATTATTATTATTATTCGGAGTAGTAGTAGTAGAAGTAGTAGTAGTAGTAGTAGTTTCACAATTCACAAATGATGAGTGGAGGCGATGATGATTCTCGGTCACCCATCCATGTGCCACCACATGCATGTGTATTTTTATATATGTATATATATAAATACATAAATACATACATACACGAAGGCGAATTATACAAATCATAACCTGCTTGGCTATTTAAACGAAATGTCACAGTGGTGTATGTATACTATTTTCGATTTCTATATTCATAGTAAATACTTAGGTAATGTCAAAACTCTAAATTTGATCCGTGAACATGTGATTGGTTGTTTTGCGACCTGGAGTAAATTATTTCATAGATGTATTCCGGAAGGAACAAAATGAGTGTTGATGTAT
>JAUTBT010056328.1:0-15255 GCA_032361225.1 Lepetodrilus schrolli | reverse complement strand
ATATATACGTAGCGGCTCTCGTAAACTATACTGCTATTACCCAATTGTTGGTCAATACAAAACTAAAAATAATAACGTCAAATAAATTCTCCTTCCTTCATCACAACGTAAACGTAGGAATATCCTTATCTATCGATATATACACGTAGTAGCATATTGTATGGTACTTGCACTTGCTTACGTTGTCTTAAAACCATACCGTTATTCTTCTGTGCCATTAAATGTAATGATCTTCATTAACAAACACGGATACTAAAGTATTCATGTGGGCATAATTAACGACAAAAACTGTATAACCGGTAATACTTTATCCCATCGTTTTGTGTTAAGATCTCACTTTATTTCAAAGTTGCTCGCCGGGTTATCAATTTCAAGGATGATCGAGAACAAATAGCTTTAATCCAAGACTTGGCCGATCCCGTCTCGTCAACAGTAGCCAACTTTCCGTCAGTGCTGGGTATAACATTATTAATATACACAGAGGACGGTTAGCAAATCCGATAGCCAATTTCTGCCGACAAGATTGAGTTAGCAAGCGTAACGACTTCGTGTTAAATTAATTCTCGGTTTGTCATTGAATGATAGTATATAAAGAAACGAGGATAGATTATTAGCCATTTTGTTTCTCCAGGGGCGCTCTCTATTTTATCCAAGGTAGGATCTTTTTCTCCGTTCAAATTTGACTTGTTAAATTGTATCTAAAGAAAATAATTTTAATATTAATTTATTATAGGCTATGCCACTTAATTACATGAATTGTCTTGATCCTATCTTAAAAAAGAACGTGTGTATATTTTTAATTCAGTCTAGATCTGGTCCCGCGATTACGAAACTTTTTGAGTACGATTTCATGCTCAAGCTCAAAATTTATATGAGCATGAAATCGTACTGAAGAAAGTTTCGTAATCTCGGGGCCTGGATTATTGGAATGATCTTGATCAAACGATGTAATATGTTAATTCGTTCTGGATACTAAATGATGTAATGCAATTAAATGTTTAATGATTTTTAACCTTTACAGTACTTGATAATTCATTGAGTATGTAGGATATGGTTGCTACGTGTACGTTTTCGGGTATCTTCTGAATGCTAAGACATAGTCAGGAGAAATCCTTCCAAACAATTCCTTCAATTAATGATGACAGTGTTCCCCTAGAAAATATGTTTTGGCTTTTTATTAACGTCAGATTTAATGAATGGTCGCCATAGCTATTTGATTATTTGTGTAATACTGATGAGGAATAAATGGCACATGATCGCACTTTTAAGTAATGTAACGCTACGAGCAAGCTTTCTAGCATGGACGGCGTATTATAAATACGCGCATTGATGTTGTTGTAATAATAATAATAATAATAATAATAATAATAATAATTATTATTATTATTATTAAATACTAGTAGATGTTTCCAATTCTCAACTGTAGCAGCTAATATAAACCTATAACTAGACATCACTGATGCATATAAATTCCTGCAAATTGTATATTCACTCAATAAATTCAGAAAATACGTTTTAGTGGGCATTCAACAGTAACCTTTTTCTGTTCTAAGCCTGTTTTATAATATAATATAATAGAACATATGGTAGTATATAACATTAACACTTTTTAATGAAGTGAATAACAAAAACTCTCTAAGTGATATATTATAAATAATAACTAGCGAGACCTATGACATTGCGATATTGTCTCTGAAGTATGACATTCATGGATCGATTAAAGTGCGGTTTGCCTAAATGCTTCTTATAACATTAATGTTCCATCTGGAAAATTGAAATCAATATTTTAAATAGAAAATCGCTAATACATTATCTAGACTAACTGGATGGTCCACTAAGAGAACAAGATTATTGCTAGAGTTATTGACAAGCATCGACCAACGGAAGTGGACGGTTGTGTGTGGGACAACAATGAATAGAATGAAAACAAGCTATAAACATATAAAACATTTCAACTTGATATCTCGGTTAGCAATTATGTAAAATGTATCACAAGATGAAGTAAATATTTGCCAACGGCAACGTTATTTGAAGATCATTACTCCTATCAATTGAAACAGTAGTATACAAACAGTAGTATACTCCAAGCCGAAGTCCCATTGATTAGCAAACCTCTAAATATTGGTTACCCACGTAACGCACCAGTTGAAGACGAACTGCACTTCCTCATCGAATGTGATTTTCAATCCAATGTTAGATTTAAGTTATTCAATGAAGCAAATGTTATTAATAAAAAATATATAAATCTTGATAACTGTGATAAAATAATATATTTAATAAACTCTTGTAAATTGCTATCAATTCTTAATACTTCTATATTTTAAATGTATAAAAGAAAGTTTTAATGTACATTTTAAAAGCAGCTACAAACGTAGATACCACGAGTACTTAAAAGTTAGTGTCTAATAAGCCAATTTGGGCTGGGGATATTTAATAATATATACGCAATTTTATTGGCAATATAAACTGCAACATGCATGTGCTAGACACTTTAATACACTTTTAATTGCGTTACTTTCTTGTCTGTATGTGAACATGGCAGTAAGAATGCATGAGTTACTTGGTGAATGTAACAATTGAAGATTTTCGTAATGTTTGGAGGATTACAAAGCAGGATGGAATATACCTAATAGATGACAATGTCTTAATAATTTTTTTATTTTTTAAGTTTCAATTCCGAATTGAATAAGGAGCAAATTTCATATATGGTAATAATAACTAAACACTAATAATACAATTTTTCAGTCTGTATTAATTCACGCGTATAATGTTTAAGACATCTATAACTAAAACGTACAAACTTGAAACTAATCTGAAAATATAGGTATACATCAATACTCGATATCTATTGCAAACATTAGACCTATCTTTTATGGAACTATATACTAATAATATGTATATTTTGTTCACCATGTTTTTCTGATTCCTTTTCAGAAAGCGACTTTACTTCACAATGCGGAAAACAACATCGTTTTTCCTACTTGTAGCATGCTTACTCATCCTACTGCACGGAACTCGAACTGAGCATGCTCACAGCCAAACCGCGCACGACATTCCCAGCCAAATCGAACCCAGAGAAGAGGTGAAGGAGTTCAACGCCCAACAGTCCAGATTGCCAGATCATGGAGCTACGCGAAACGCTGTCATTCGAAAACGACGAGAAGTCAATGAACGGACGGATTCACGGACTCGACATTCGGAACGTCGTGAAATCAGAGATAACATCAGAGATGTTCGCATCAGAACTACAAGGGAGACAACTACACGTCGGGATCTTGCTCGTGACAATCGTGAAACCCGAAGATGTCATGCAAGGGAGGGAATCCGACGGATCAACATATCTATGAGACGAGAGACAAGAGATACCCGACGTCAAGTTGAAAGAGATGCTACAAGACGTGATGTTCGCCAATCTGTTTCCCTTCAACGACGCGAAACAGTATATACCCGACGCCAAGTTGCAAGAGACGCTACCAGACGTGATGTTCGCCGATCCTTATCCATTGAAAGAAGGGAAACAAGAGACACCCGACGTCAAACTGCAGGAGACGCTATCCGACGTGATGTTCGCCGATCTGTTCCCCTTGAAAGACGCGAAACAAGAGATATCCGACGTCAGGTTGCAAGAGACGCTACCAGACGTGATGTTCGCCGATCTGTTTCACTTGAAAGACGCGAAACAAGAGATACCCGTCGTGAAGTTGCAAGAGACGCTACCAGACGTGATGTTCGACGATCATTGTCCCTTGAAAGACGCGAAACAAGAGATACTCGACGTCAAGTTGTAAGAGACGCTACCAGACGTGATGTTCGACGATCTGTTTCCCTTGAAAGACGCGAAACAAGAGATACCCGTAGTCAAGTTGCAAGAGATGCTACCAGACGTGATGTTCGACGATCTGTTTCCCTTGATAAACGTGAAACGAGAGATACCCGTCGTGAAGTTGCAAGAGACGCTACCCGACGTGATGTTCGACTATCTGTTTCCCTTGAAAGACGCGAAACAAGAGATACTCGACGCCAAATTGCAGGAGACGCTACCAGACGTGATGTTCGCCGATCTGTTTCCCTTGATAGTCGCGAAACTAGAGATACCCGTCGTCAAGTTGCAAGAGATGCTACCAGACGTGATGTTCGTCGATCTGTTTCCATTGAAAGACTCGAAACAAGAGATACTCGACGCCAAGTTGCAGGAGAAGCTACCAGACGTGATGTTCGCCGATCTGTTTCCCTTGAAAGTCGCGAAACTGGAGATACCCGTCGTCAAGTTTCAAGAGATGCTACCAGACGTGATGTTCGTCGATCTGTTTCCATTGAAATACTCGAAACAAGAGATACTCGACGCCAAGTTGCAGGAGAAGCAACCAGACGTGCTGTTCGCCGATCTGTTTCCATTGAAAGACGCGAAACAAGAGACACCCGACGTCAAGTTGCAAGAGACGCTATCCGACGTGAGGTTCGTCGATCTGTTTCCCTTGAAAGACGCGAAACTAGAGATACTCGACGCCAAGTTGCAGGAGAGGCTACCAGACGTGATGTTCGCCGATCTGTTTCCCTTGAAAGACGCGAAACGAGAGATACCCGTCGTCAAGTTGCAAGAGATGCTACCAGACGTGATGTTCGCCGATCTGTTTCCCTTGAAAGACGCGAGACAAGAGATACCCTTCAAGTTCTCGTTAACGGCCTTAAACCAGTCACCCGAAATTCCAGACAACTCGTGCGTAATTTGGTACGCCTGGCAGCGCGCCCAGGTCGTCGCCAAGCCTTGAGAATCGAAAACGTCAAATATTCCGGAGAAAATCTAATGAAACTACGACTCACCGAATCCAATCCCGTCCATTATAAAGAGAAGGAATCTGAGGAAAGCCTAAAGTACACCCCGGATGCTTTGCCGTGAGTAGTGCATATCTTATTAGGTGTCGGTATAAATGGACTCAATGAACTACTCTACATTTGTCAGTATTCTGTTAACATCCATTTTCTTAATGTTCAGTTAGGACTATTATCCAAAATTTGCGACGATTCTAGCGATTTGATTGGTTGGGAGATGTCCTGGAAAATCTCGTACACCCCGGTTTGGCCGTAGTTAAAAGTTGTGACATCATGAGCACTGTGGCGTCATGGCGGCCGCCCTAGACTCGCGTGGATATTCGCAAGTTCGCTTTCTTAAAAGTACATGTAGATCTATTACGACTTTGGACAAATTCGTTACCAGCGTTATTTCCGGGGCATACAGGTTTTTACAAGCGAAATTTCTCGTATACCATTCGGTCTGTGAGTATACGAGAAATTTAGGCTTGTAAACACCCGTACATCCCGGAAATCACGCTTGTAACTAATACTATTAACCCTCTCCATGCTGTCTAAGCAGAGATGCCCTAAAGAGCAGTCTGTCTAATTCAGCCGGGAGAGGATTAGTTTAACCGTTATTTTTGTTTTTGTTCAATGAGAAAAAGGATAGCTTACAAGTTATGAGAACTTAGTGGAATCTCCCCAATAGGAAGAAAATGTAATGCGGAAAAACTACGTCACATTAATTAAAACCAATAATGACAATTTAATGTGGAAAATTTCACAGAAATCTGCAATGGCAATCAACAATCATACTGTATCCAGGTTTCAGGTATTTACATCAGAAATATATTTTCTACTGTTGCAGGACAATCGATACCGCGGTAAAGGATGCCGGAATATCCAGCTTCAAGACATTGGCTGCTAAGTTCCAGGTAATATATCTTGATGATGGCCTAGATCTTCTTTCTGGCTCCGATATTTAGAAACATCTTAGTGTACAAACTCATGCTCAATTCAAAGCTTTGTTGACAAACACCCATATATACCTTGTGCTTGAGCATGAAATCGTACTTAAAAATTTCCGTAATCTCGGGGTCTGGTCAATGTAGGCCTAATGCCACATTCCTTCAGATTATGTGTCTCGGGTGCTAGAGATGAGAGGTCTTTTTGCAGGTCATTCAATGTAATACAATGTCATATTATATATACATTATATACTTTCAAACGGCGTGCCTTCAATGGCTAGTCTTGGTACAACACAACCATCGTTTGTTATTCGTTATGTAGACTATCTTGTTAACACTTGTTAGCAATCAGACTGAGATAATGGGATAATCCTACACTTCGATAGCATCAACACCATAGATTCTCTGTTGCAGAACTCCAAAGAAAAGTTGCTGTCTACACCACTAATTACCTCACTCTACGTCAACAATAACATGTAAGTACACTATTGCAATTTTATTCCAGAAAAAAAAACAAAACTATTTTTAATGTCTTGCCATATACATTATATAATTATATGGACCTCCCATAGTGTTAAACAACCCTTGCCATGATCATGATGTCTACTTAACACCCGTCAAATATTGTTAAGTAGGCCGGGGTTTCTAGGGTGGATGCTAGGCTGGTATTACTGAATAAATGTTCAAACAAAACAAACACACAATCAGTTATATCTATGTCAGTGATGTTAAAACAACACCTCCTATTTATTGGTGCGTCATTTTTGCTTTTACCATTCATTGCAATTTCAAATAACAAACAGTCAAGTTTCTATTGCGTAACTTCTGTTACTTCTGAATGTCTATAAAACATTTTACAACCCAATCATATTGCTCTATTACGAGACGGGAACAGGTGCCCAAGTCTGACAGAGTAAATCCTCTACCGACAGCTCGTAGACTTCCAGAATTTCATTGAACTGTGGTATGAATAAAAGGAGTGGATCACTATATAAGGCAGATGATGGACAGAGCACCGAGACGGAGCCTGTATAATTAGTGTGCTCCGTTAGCAGAGAATTCATAGCGCTATGCACATCCGATTACATACTTCTTTCTGTTGCAGGTTACCAGACAACGCAACATTTGCCCGGGGAGTAATCCTTGCAATTGTTGGCTATCTGGCTATGGGGCCGGGAAAACGTAACAGACTGCTCATGTAAAGAATTGGAACCACACCTGAAAATTAACCCTAAAGGCTCTGCAATTGTGATCATGTGTTTCTCTATGGAATAAACGATCTACTAAGAGTTACGCAACGATTGGTCACGAAAATAAATTATGTTTGCTGAAAGAAAGAAAATCTGCTCGTAGAACGCTGTAGTCAACAACGCTGTAGGTGACGTTACGTTCAATGTAGATATTATCGTTGACGGTGAATTTGGACATCAATGTAAAGAATGCGTCCACATCTATTTTGAAATAATCGATTCTACGGTTATACGAGTTTCAATAGGGTTATACGTTTAACGCATGATACTGTTCCACTTTAAAACAGATAAAGCCTTTATTCATCAAATGGTTAAGAAGATGTTGACAAACTGATCCAAAGTATGAATTGGAAATCCACCGGGAGTACTATTTCCTGTTTAAGATAAATCAATACACTTTCGTTGTTTAAAACATATCCAATAGTTCAGTTATACTTTCTCCATGCCTTTCATTGGCAAGTCGTACATTTGTACTAACTAAAGCATACCAACAGAAACGTAGGAATTTGCTAGCAATGCATAGATTGACTTCTTTAGAAGTTTGTATTGTAAATAAATGTGTCCACGCCTTAGATTATGTTCATGTTCTACTTTATAATTGCTGTATTTTAAGATGGTTATTGTTTAAATAAATATACTCTGATTCACTCTTTCTTTTTATTTCAAAGAGAATACATTGAACTGTGCCAACTGGAAGGTACGTGATAGTTACTATCATTCCCTCCCAAAGGAATACACTCACCTCTACAAACACTCCATAAACGGTTGGTTGGTTGATTTGGGATTTAAGCCACTTTCAAGATTTGTTCACTCTCATCATGGCTTGCATGCAAATGTACTACTTGTACTAGTCTGGATTTCCACCAGTTTTTATAGTGCTAGCTCACTTGGAATATCACATGCCGCAGATAGAACATGAATACCCCACTCACAGTATACGGACTCTGAGACAACCATATTTTAACGTCTTTTGGTATGACGCGGCCGGGGATCGAACCTGCGACCTTCCGCACTCCGGGCCGACGCTCTGAGCATCAAATACTAGCTTTCAAATTTGGTGTCGTTAGGTTCTACCATTTATATAAACCACTACTCCATATATCCAATAAGGAGTGCTTAATAATTCCTACTTAAATATATTTATTGTTACCAAATCCTTTCTTCTGTAATTAACTAAATCTAATATTATCAATTAATGACAATAATAAATTAACGAAGAGGATGTGTTTTCTTGCGCATCTGCTTGACTAAACTACTTTAAATACCTATATGTATCATGCAACAACCACACATAAATGGAGTTATTTTTGTGGGAGTGTACACCTTTACACAATGCTGTCCGTGAAACCGAAACTATCCTATTATTATACATTATATGTACACTCATGTCTGTATATCACCATAGGCGGGTGTATTTAAACAGAGGCGTCAAGACGATGAGGTCGGTTTTCATAAAAGACTGATTTTCTCATAAATTCTCTATTTTGGGCCATTAGTTCGTACTAATTATAACATGAGAAGACTTTGTTTGCATTTTTTTTTCATACTAGAAGTCTATGAAATAAGTTTGTGTATATCAAAGAGAATTACAGGTTTTGCGCAGACAATTCGCAATTTTAACTGCTTGTGTTGCATAACGATTCGGAATTCCCATCACCTCTTTACTTTAAACGAGTCTCATATACCTTATTCCATAAAGCTAATAATTTTTGCTATGAAACATAATTTTCACTTCCAGTAGCAATTAACTGCTATAAGACCCATTTTATGACAACTGTCAGCTCTTTGAGCGAGCTCTCTGTAAGATTATGAAACAAACAGAAAAATCGACACTTCGAAATATTCAATTGCAATCTTTGGAGGCTTAATAGCATCAGTCCGCATGGTAAAGTGAATGACCGGATTGGCTTTACTTCACCGTCGCGGAAATTGACGGTCTTCCAGCTGTACTAGATAAAGCCACATACATGCATCCGAGCCTGTGTAATTCAAGCCATGGTATTGTATGTAATATCATGTTCTTGGATTTTACGACTTGGCATAAGATGAAGCCGATCTCTCTCTCTCTCTCTCTCTCTCTCTCTCTCTCTCTCTCTCTCTCTCTCTCTCTCTCTCTCTCTCTCTCTCTCTCTCACACACAGATAGATAGATAGATAGAGTTACAATGGTATCATTCCACATTGTTATGTAACACGTAACACATATGTTTTATTTGTTTAACGTTTACGAGTAACTACTATTCCCATTGCTATGAGGTGATGTTCTACCCTCTCCCAGAAAACCCTCGTTGAAAATTATAGATATACGTCAAGTTTGTTATCAAGTGTGTTTGCCTGTATAACAGAAACTGGCATTATCGTTTGGATTGGAAGACAGTGACCCTCTGGCATTGAAACCATGTCTATATTAATTGTATTAGTTTCAATTACAGTACTGTGTTGTTCAAATCATATATAGATTATAATAACAGAAAAAAAATAGGATTCTTGAAAATGAGGCGTGAAATTTCCTGTAGGCTACGAAACGGTGTAACTCTGACGTAACCAAAACTCTAAACATATCCGTAGACTACATCATTGCTAAAGGTTCGTAGCGTTACGAGATCCATAACTCATATAATGTATCAATTGGCACATATGCTTTGTAAATCAGTATGATATATTATGCTACAATTGATTACGGATAACAGCTAATTATCTGGGGCAATGGAAGTAATATTCGTATCTAACGGTTCTCCTTTGTTAGTTCTAAGCACGATGGCTTAGTTTTTACACTTTCGGTCATGGCTACATCAAATGTAGACTACTCCCGGATTCGTCTGTATCAGAGAACCTATGCCTAACCAATGATATATTGCAGGAACTCTTAAACAAGTCTATATTTCTATAGAACAAAAGGATACACATTTATCAGTGGCTCCGTTCGTATCATTATAATGCCAAGTGAAGTAGTAGGAACTATATACCCGTAATTTGTTTTTCAACCCCTAAAAGAGTATTTGGTCTAATCCAGGACCTCAACCAGAATTTTGACATCACACACACGCACACACGCACGCACACACACACACACATACACGCACACACACACGCACACATCTGCAAATCACCATACTTCTGGCTATGAGTCGTACACACACACACACACACACACACACACACACACACACTTTAAGCTATTACTCCATCATTTGTAAAACGTCAGCTACTACTACTATTATGAAACAATTTATAAGCCGAAACATCGATATACGCTTAGTATCGATATCATTATTTTCGCATCCATACACTACGGAACAATCTCTATCGTGACATCGTGAAACATAACGACAGCACACCAGAAGGCATTGTTGAAGGTTTATCCAAAGACTTGGGGACTTATGGTTGAAACCAAGACAGAGGTATCCCCTTTGCAACATTACGGTCTTATGTTGTTCAAAACCATTCAACTGACAAAGTGATATTGAAGCCATTAATGATAGTTTATCGATAGATTATCGATGTTTCAATACGAGTATTACATAATACATTCATGTTTCTCACCCAGTCGATCAGATAAACAATAAAAGCAGAATTGTATCAACGTATAAACTGCGACGATTTAATCAAGCCAGTGTTCAGTTGGCTTTCTTGCATGGTATTTCGTAATATCTAGTAATCTCCCGTGTTATTACCTAAATTATGATCAAAGCAAAATGAGCTCAATTAGCTGTCCAGTTCATTTTATATAACTAAAAAGTGAACAGAAGGCATACGTAAGTATTTAAGTGTGTTTCATAAGTATGATAAACAGTTTATATTAAGTATAATATATAATACGGATGCCAGCGTGGTTAATAAGAATGAAAGCGAAGCGCGCGCATAGTTAGGCTTGATTGATCATTCGTTCATTCACACGAAACATACTATTTATTTAGGATGAACGTCCTACCGGGTACCTCGCGGATGCTGGTTTCCCTATCACATATAATCAATCACCTTTCACCCATGTTTGCCAGTTACAGACGGTATCTAGTCTCTTAAGAATAACTTAATTGTAAATCCTTCTGCATTTTCAAAGCACAACGTTCAGCGTATGACAACAGAGAGGAAATTGTTAATATTGTCTCATCAAACACAGACTACTATCTAAAGCTAGCATAGCTTTAAAGTATTATTTGCTGATTCCGTACTTGTACATATGGGAGGGCGTAATGCATACGGTTAAACATTGATTATACCAACACTATGATACCGTGGTGTCTTATTAAACTATAATGTCGGTATCCCGACGTCGAAACGTCGTCAATTTCTGTCGTTCCGACGTCATATGGACTGGACAAAATGACGTCGGTTTCCGACGTCAGGTCTGGCGTCGTTTCGACGTCATACCGACATCGGATTGCTATCTGGGTATATGGACAATGGCGCGTGAACAGGTGTGTTCTTTTTTTATAGGTTATAATTAAACCAAAATGCCGAAAGTAGCCTAAACGCATCCCACGTTATTTGTGGTGTATCTTCTACAGGGCACCTTCTACACGTGACCGAGCGTGGTGGTTTTGAATAGAACAAGACTAATACATATCCATCCCAAAGACACGCCAAACGTATTATGTACGCTATACCACGGTTACATTGCAAACATCGCTGTATGGAAGACAATAATGCATCATATGCAGACCAGAAAGTTGAGCATATATGTACAGAGATGTAAGTGCTTTTCACGCCTTCACACTACTATTTTTAAATGCAGCATTCTTAACACTACTATTTTCAAATGCACTATTGCATTCTAAAATGAAAATATCATGTTCTATGCCATGATAATGCTACATTTGTGTCATCATCGTGTTCATCAATAAACAAACCTTCATACATACATTCATTAACGGTTTTCTCCCATTAATAAACTTATTAATGATGAAGATGTATACCAATAACTAGGTTAGCATATGCTAGATCAGGGCTGAAGAAGAAATAGTGTACAGATAGTTATGCATTCAGAGCCCTCGGATGGAACATAAAATGAAAACTCTGATTTGAGTATATATATGCTTAAATCAGAGTTTGCATTTTATGTTCCATTATTACGCAATTGAACATAGTAAAATTATCAGAGTATATATATGCTTTGATCATTTTTTACTATGTTCAATTGCATAATAATTTACATATAGCAATACGTGTACAAGGATATTCGTTATTCATGGAATAAGAACACATTTGTTATAGCATATACCAGGTATACAATTAATGTTCTTACTATTAGATATGGATACAATATTGATTTAAATAATAATAATTTTGTATGTATATATTGCATGTTCTTTCTTATTGGTTTTCATGATTACAGTACAGTTATGAATGAGCATCGCATACGTCAAATCATACGTCAAATCCCAATTTGGGCCGGGTGGTAAAATAAAAAATATATAATAAAATAAAATATATAATGTCCCAATTTAATTAAAAGCGAATCTCCTTTCGCTCCTTTAACTGTACTACATTCTTTTGCTGCAACTTCGATATCAGACAGAGCGGTGTCCAAATATCCGAGCGTCAGTTTTGGATCTTATTATAATGAGTTTGATCAAACCCAGTACTAACGTCAAAAGCATTAAACATGCACCGTTCCAAGCAACACTGCAGAGTACCTACACTAGGATACGGCAATATGCATATGGTTGTTCTATTCTAACCACAGGTTCTAGAAATCTATCGCTTAATCTATCAATTAAAAAGAACTATTTTGTGAATGCTTCATGTTATTGCATATCGTAATTTCCACAGCTCGCAATGAAGTTATGAAGTAATTACGTTTATCCCTTCATAACTTCATTCCTAACTGTAGAATTAATTACGATATATATCTGAATTTTCTAGTTTATCCATAACTTCATTTCTATCGCATTTTATTTAATATTCTAATTTTTTTTTAATATGATCTATTATATATTCAAATGACTGGTTTTGTAATTCAGAGAGATAATCTTTGTATGATACTACAGGGTGTTGACAGAGATGGATGTTGGTCACGGACACACGGCATTAGTGTACGGAATAATGCCAAAAGAATAGCTCACGTTATTGATCTTGTAGCATTAACAGAATTTCACACTTTACCTCAAAAAGTTCTACTTAGACAGAACAACCACCAAACCCATAAGATATAGTGTTTGCATTTATCTCCGATGTTATATTTCACGAACAATGTTTTCTTGTAAAACGAATCCAGCATATGATTGCATAATGACAAGAGAAATTGGTATTGATTTGAAAATGGGAATCTAGAAAGTATAGACTCTCTGCCGTGGTATTTCTTTGATTACGTGCGCTGATCATTTACTAAATATTGTAAATCGTTCAGGTAACGTTTTCAAGTCAGTATTAATTATCAATACGTTATTCTTTTACCAGTGCGTTATATAAAAAAGGTGTTGTTCTCGGTGAAATCAACGCTTGTCAACGTTCTTTCAGATATAAAATACCCCCAAACACGTGTATAACGACGCTATTCCCTCGTCAAGTCTACAATAAAATATAAAAATAAAATACCCAAAACTACGTGTAAAATGCGACCCAGTTTCTACATTGTATTTGAGTGCATAGGACAAACTACAGCTATATAAAATTCCTTTTATTGATCAACGTATTTATAATGGAATATATGACGTCTCACTGTCTGTAAATCGTTAACATTAGTTCTTTGTAAATGGAGCGTAAACTCTCATCATTGTCTCACATTATTTCTATTTTATATCCAAAACTGTCATCAACACTTGAAAGAAATGGCTTCACTTAATCCCCATTTTACACATACAAGCTGCGCTCGGTCAGTGTTAAACACAATGCATAAATACCAATGCCCCTTTATCGTCCGAATGCTTTCTTGAACGTCGCAAAGATTACTTCTTTGGCGGAATATTTAACACGATGTCCCGGTGAGTTATTGCCCCTTGGTCCTCCAAGCTCACGTCTCGTTATTCCTCATTTGAAGTCTCGTAATGGGAGAACCGCAGTTGAATCACGGGATTCCAGTACCTGTAGTTCTGTAGCTAAAATATAAAGTGCCCCGTTTACTATTTTGCTATCTGTATGGGGCAGTTTTTGGCTACAGAACTGCAGCTAGGGATTGCAGTATACAGTCGTAGAGATGAGAACGTCATTGTGTCAAAACCCTTTTGTATATTTTCCTATAGCGTCACTAGATGACCCACGAATATAATGGTAAACACGATGGACAAACATTCCTTGCCGACTATTTTACTTTTAAGTGTATCATTATTATAGTAAAATCTTCAGGCATTTTTATGTTTTCCTTTAAAGTCTCCTTTTCTGAAGATATAAATTCAAACGATGACTCACGAATGTATTTGTAAACATGATGGACAAACGTTAGTGACTGACTATTTCATTTATGATACATTGTGGCTTATTCTCGAAGCACAGCGTGTGCATATTTTGTTTTGAAATGATCTTGCCGATAAAATGTGATTTACACTAACACATTTCTTGGGCATTCAGATCGAGTACAGGATTTTAATAGAAGATGATTCTGAACTATTTACAATGGATTGGATTGGTGTTTTCCTTCTATGGATCGTCCTATTGCTGCAATGGTTTAGCTAATAGACTTTATATACTTTATCTCCAATGACATTTAAAACAGCATAGTATGTTAAAGCTTGGACAATATTTCAAACTATCATCCAACAATGTGAAGCCGCCATCCAGTTGTCGTGTTTATTGAGCTCTGGCTGACCAGTACTAAACATGTGCACGGATAGTATTTGATGTCACATGAACCAGAAACAACCTCGGCTTCCAAATGTCAATGAAACAATAGGTACAAGTATACGCTGTCTACAATCTAGCATGACCAAAGAATGCTATATAGTAAACATACTACTCTTTTGTAAGAGTTGGCACTGAGTATAAGGATTATGACATTCCTCCGACTACTAGCATATACTTTCTACAAGTCTTAATGCGATAAGTATTCGCTATTATATGAAGGAGGGATGGCAGCCATAGTAGATTCGCTAGTGATAATCACTGCCGTAATATATATCGCAAAGAAGAAGTGATTACTGCTCGTTATTTCTCGAGGGTTCCACTTCAGTTCCTCTTTATATAGCCTTTGAGGAATGATTGTCTATGTAATGGATGACAGTGGTTCATTTCGTATATATATATATATATATATATATATATATATATATATATATATATATATATATATATATAGAGAGAGAGAGAGAGAGA
>JAUTBT010056317.1:0-15256 GCA_032361225.1 Lepetodrilus schrolli | reverse complement strand
TATGGCCGCATTTAATTCCTACGCATTATGGAAAATAATGAAAGGTACGTCCGGGAAAAAACATGAATAGAGGCCTGAGCGATCGCATTTAATTGTTGTCGCATTTATGTCCAAAAGCTTGAGGTTGCATTAAATTAGTGACACATTAATTTCCTGATTTACCGTAATCGTTGTATGCTACAAAAATGACGAAGCATTTCTGTCTGCTACTATTACACTAGTCCAACGAGTTTGATGTTGGTCTTGTGTGTCAAATGTCCCCCATGGTATAAAAACAAACCTCATAGAAAATGCCCTCTGGGAACGGTTGAAAACATTGGGCACAGCTGTTGACAGAAAAAAAATCATACATGAATAATAATTCATTACTTTCCAGTCAGTAACTATGGTGATGACAATTAGTGCCAATACTATTCAAACAACAAACCAGTCAGATTGACCTAATAGTCTGTGTCAAGTTGACATGTTAATTCAGGAAGTCTACATGGAATTATTACGTAAAATATCAAATGAGAAAATATAACTAAATACTGGTCTGAATTTTTTTTGGAATATTTTTTGGGGAATTGGGGTTTAGAGTCGCTTTAAATACTGGTCTGAATATCCTTGAGTAAACTATCTAATATTCAGGACTAACACACAAATATCATCACCACTATGATTAAAGCTCAACTCAAACGTGTGTGTATCTAAATCAAACAATTCTATGACAAAACAAAGCCGCACATACGCTGTGCTAAACTAAACCATGATGAGCTGGTGATGTGTGATAACTATCAAATACACGAACATGTCAAGAAAATAGTGATTCTGGGTCAAAGACTAAAGCTTGATTTTATTAGAAAATTATTCAGCAAATGGCATTTTTCCAATGTTTATTGTCATAAAGTATCGAAATAGAAAATTGTTTGCAATTTTTTGTTTTCAAATTAAAATAAATAATGTAATTGAAACATTTTTATATTTTTTTGCAAATGTAAAATCAAACAATGTCTTCACTCTGATACAAACATAATACATACTGTACAAACAAGAAACAAACATTGTGTATATGAATAAAGCAGTGCACAAATATATAAGTGAAGCCATATCATACGTATATAAAAAATAAATATATGTGTATATATATATATACAAGCACTGGAAAGCAAATCTATTTCTGCTAATTTGAATATATAGAAAATACCTCAGCTGTATCCAGTAGACACTATAATCTACTTGTTGTGTTCTTGAAAACTATTGACATCGCGACGAGACTAGAGGGCCAATGTAAATAGATAGTTTCGGTGTCAAAATGACAGTTTTGAAATTGAAGAGAGAAAAAAACACTAGTTAAAAAACAAAACACTAGTTTGATGGATTGACGTTAGTGAAAGAAATCTATATCAGAATCTTTAATATTCCTTGAAGCAAAATACCATTTGAAATATTATGACTGTTTAACCTTCAGAATGATGTAGACAGCCAGTGATTCCCCAGAGAATGTGATTAATCCCTTAGGGAGAACTCAGAACCAATGTCTCAACAGTCCAATGAATTACCACTGTGCTAAAATCAGTCTCAATTATCAGTGTGGTCCAAAATATTCAATTTGACAATGGAAAGAAAATGAGATATTATAGTGTAATGCTTGTATTATCAAAGTAAAGAAGTTTGAATTAAACTGATACAGATTTTGATAATAATTGAATATTTATGACAATGTAAAGATAACTTAAGGATGTTTAAATTTAAAATTTATATTCGGAAATAAATTAATTGTTAAAAAAAAAGACCTGTTAAAGAATGATTTGATTATATTGATAATTTCAGTACACAAATTAGTGGCTCCAATTGTCACTTCCATTAACTCCAGGTCCTAGTACTTACACAAAGCACGATGGATGCCAAACTTGGCCATGGTAGTTTACCATTTGATCTTGTGCATCAATATCTTCTCCACACTTAGAGCATAGAGGCCCACGAGGCTGACTGCTCCCATTGCTGTTAGATTCAGATAGGAAATGGCGGAGGACAGATGAAGATTAATCGGTTATAAGAGAATCGCATCCACAGCCTGAGTATCGTATTGATAAACATACCACTGTACCAATATGTTAAATAAATACAAGATGCAAGTGTTACACATATATATGTCATGCAAAAATTACATGCTGCAAATACCTAATGGTAATATAGGTCTACAGTACTTGCATCAAAGGGAGATCATTCATGTCAGTATGCAAAGGTAAGTAACTCAATATAATAAACAAGGTGAGCTCTAATAATTTATAGCTGCGTTCAACTCAAATGTGCAAATGCATTGTGCAGTATAAAATATCTAATGTTTCTATTCTCAAAGAATTGTGATCTGATTTTCCATATTACTATACTTCCACGTGTAAAAGTCCAAGTTGATCATCATCACACAAAAAAAATTTAAAACATGCCAACATTGTTGCAAAAATCTTTCATTCATATGCAACAACTTTTATTCATATGACCAATTAGACTTAGTAAATAGACAAGCATTTCTTTTGATCATTTGATGAACCTGATTTCTATTGACTCTGAGAAAAACTATGTTTATAAAAAGTTGCAAACGTATCTCTGACCTATTTCCAATTCCAGCCATAGTCATCGATCCACAAGCCCACATACCTACATATTTGGCAATAATCCAGTAGATGCCACTCATTTTGGATGGAACAAGGTTGGGTTTTTTTCAGATCAAAATGTCAAAAATGACATCTGATGAAAATGAAGTTTGATTATTGGTATGATGATGGCTATCTTGGATAGAACAGTTTCAGGAATACCTTGAAAGACGTGATGATTTTTTATTTGTTAAACTGAGTGGCAATAATAGTACATGTACCATAACAGAAAAATTAAGTTGACAACTGGTTGAGCTAACAATAATGTATCTATTAGTGATTAGTATACGAAGCAGAGTTTAATCCTAAAGAAGATATTTAGCAAAGTGTACTTGATGGGTAACAGTTATTTAGGGAAGGAGACATCAATATGAACTAGAACACTATTCAGGAAATAACAATATCTTATTGTACATGCACACCCAAGTGTTATTGTATATAACATTACATAGAACTATACAATAACATAGTTCACAAAACATACAATACCTTGCACACATTCAATTTAACTAGAAAACTAGAAATATCCTTTATCACGCCAGTGCATTGGCATAAAATTGAAAGTAGGTTAACAATGTTCCACTGTAAAATCAACATAAAGTTTGCATATTATTTCCTGAAAAGTGTTGCTAGTTTCTTATGATTTTTATTTTTCGATCAATGCAAAATTTGATACATTCAATATGCTTTATTTAAAATGTTCTTAGAAATTACTTATGAACTATGTAACTGGTAAATGTAGAATTTGATGATCGGGTAGGTGGATAGCATGAATACATGAGCAAAATGATGCAATGCATGGCTGGGCATAGTGTGAGTACACTACAGGTATCATGTACAGGTATGACTAGATTGAAGAAAAGATAGCATTGAAGTACAGGATGGATAGAAGATACAAGAATGTGCTAATCAAATGTTCTACACGTCCATTGAAATTCTTTTTAAATATCAACCAAAAAGGATATATTTACAAAATGAGAATAAATCTTTAAATCATATCATTTCAGTATTTATATTTTCTTTGGTAGAAAGAGACAGAGAGATAATGTCACCTTGCCACACACACTATATCAATGCTATCATCACTGGACTGACAGCTCTATCTGACAACACATACTAAGTACCCTCCTACATGCTGGGAAGCCGTTGTGCTGAATTAACACAACACTTAGTAAGACAGGTAGCAATATCCAGTAGTAGTATATAGAATATATACGATGCTCCTATGTACAAACTGAGGACATCTGTAGGGCTAATACTAACACAGGCAATGTCGCTTATTATGCAACACACTACAACAATCTAATTGTATGTGTCAATCAGGAGGCCACAAATTCCAATAAATATGACATGGTTCCTTCTTGTGTCTATGCTCTCAAAATCTAGGTACTCTACATCATGTGTCTAAAACTTAATAATGTAATTTAATAATTTAATAATGTCAAAGTTCTCAACTGTTAAGGGATACACTGTAGATATGCATTTATTGTTTATGTTTATGGTTTATTGCTTCATTACTTTTGATATGACAAAGTTTTCAAACATAAATACTGTTTTGCAAAAATAAATTCTCATACTCTAGTATGAAATATTGTTTGTATGTCATATTGCGTTTAATGGTGGATGGCAAGCTCGACTGATGCATACATAATTATTATTTTTTATATTTCTCCAAGACTGTGACACACAATACTGTTCTCAGTTTATCTCATTACACAGCTATTGTTAACCGACATGAACTGTTGCAAGACTTGTTACGTCAGACTACTCCCTGTAATCTACAGGCCTGCGTATCACGAAAGAGTCGTACTGTAGTCTTGGCATAAACCAGGGCGAGCACAATGCTCTTACTGTAATAGAAAATAACAAAAACATCCATTTACGCCTGGACTACCGGTACGACCCTTTCGTGAAACGCTGGCCTGTAGATTACACACTACGCATATACACGTACTGTTATCAGAATTACAACACTGTCTGCTAATGACATGCAGAAGATTTCATATTACAATAGAGACATAACACCTATCTCTCTAAAACAAACAATAACAGGTTATTATCACGATACCAGTGGTTATTGATACAATATCAATACATTATGCTTCACGGGCCAGTTTAGCAAAGTTGTGGTAGCACTGCAACCATTGTAAGCCATACTGCATTAGAGAGTGTTAAACTCACACTAATCATAGTGCTACCTTGTGCTTTGTGTAACTGGCCCCTGATAATGAAGCTGACATTACCATGATGCAAATGAAATGATATAATAAACTAATATGTACCTTCACATTCAGCAGGTCACACTTGCCAAGAACAACATTGCGTTTAGCAATTGACATAATTATAAATTAATAAACTAATTTTACATGCATAATTGAATATATATATATATATATATATATATATATATAAAGAAATATAAAATTGTCCAAAACTTTGTGGCTACACCCCAAATACTCTGAATAACAATGAAACTGTCTTCTATGTTGTTAACTACATGATCTCTTCACTACTCCAGGTGGTTTAGCTAGCTCTCTCTCTCTATAAATATATATCACTACAGATATCAGGTATGAACATGAATATATCACTGTCACAAGTGGGTGTATTCCACACTTACTGCCACCAAAAGAAGTCAGATACTACAAATGGGTCAATCAATAGGTGCTCAGAAGTCAGGCCTTGTAAATTCAATGTCCATTCAAGGGCAATATCTACATCCATACATTCTTAAATTAGACACTAATAGTGACTTTTGTGGGCACCTCCAAGTGTCTGTCATGGTTCTTGCACTGTAGTACTTTCACCAAACCCGACACTAGATGGTATGTGAATGTCTTAGCATGTGACTAGATAGTATGTGAATGTCTTAGCATGTGACTCGATGGTATGTGAATGTCTTAGGATGTGACTAGATGGTATGTGAATGTCTTAGCATGCGACTAGATGGTATGTCTTAGCATGTGACTTGATGGTATGTGAATGTCTTAGCATGTGACTAGATGGTATGTGAATGTCTTTGCATGCGACTAGATAGTATATCTTAGCATGTGACTAAATGGTATGTGAATGTCTTAGCATGTGACTAGATGATGTGACTAGATGGTATGTGAATGTCTTAGCATGTGACTAGATGGTATGTGAATGTCTTGGCATGTGACTAGATGGTATGTGTATGTCTTAGCGCTCTGTGGAGTGATGAGCTTAATGTAGGAACACGTGTTCATAGTCTGGGACTTTGGAGTCGATTTGAATACTCCAAAAATAATATTGCTTGAAAGACCATGACCATGATGACTGCACTGAGACAAGTCTGGTAAACATAGATTTTGATTTTACAGTGTTCCTATTTAAGATTGAGTTTGAGTTCCATGTAGCTGCTGGAATGTTTCAGTCAATTGTATCAGACTCTTTATAATGGTCATACCCAACTTGAATCATATTTTGAGGTACAGGCGATCCTGCTGTTTTGTAAGCTCGGCAAATACACCAATAAATCTCCTGTTAATCATGATAGAGGACCGATAATAAACATTGTACATTGATGCAAATGAGAATAACTGGTGTAATCAAGCCAAAGATGGTACATGGGCAGGTTTTGAACTCAAAACCTTTGGTTCAGAAAGTCTTAAGAGAAAAGCAAATCCGTGTTCTGTTTCAAGTGGAAACAAATTGCGATATGAACAAGCACGGGTAATGTCATCCTATGTTTAATCTACATACTCGGCAACTGACAGTCAAGTCTTGTTATTGTGGTCATATACCGACCAGCATCGCATTATGTGCATTACCGTGTATCCTATTTACACTACAGTATATCTAGGTATATCCTATTTACACTACAGTATATCTAGGTAACGTCAACAAGACATTCTTGTGTCAAGTATCACAAACAGATTACCACTTGGGGCTGTACAGAGAAACAAGGTTGCCGAGGATTACCGAAAGATAAGATTTGAGTTTGGATCTCTAGTTTCAGCAGTTAGCATACCATTGGGGTTGAACTGGCTCATTATTTTGGAAAGCAGTAAACTATGTATACACAATGAACATGCTAAGATCTGCAATAATGACTTTTGCTGTCTGATATTCATTTACAATGAAGGAAGGAAGAAGTGATGGTAGGATGGTAGGAGGAAGGAATGAATAAATGAATAAATAATTTACATCAGCAATCATTTTAATAGTGTATGTATAATATTAAACCCAAACAATGCACCAATATACATTTGCACTATATTGACTATATGTAGCAATACAATGATTACAGCAACTAATGTATTGCCAATAACTAGCACTAGCCTAGCAACTGTTACTATAGCAACTGGTACCGTGTAACCATGACGACTTACACGAAGCACTGGGTGTGCCACACCTCTCCGTTGCTGTTGACGATCTGCTCCGTGGCGGAGAAACCGTCTCCACATCTCCGGCACGCTGCATTGCCCAGTGACATGTTCGTGCTGGAAGGTTAAAGAATAAAAATGCATTTAAAGCGAGGATCCAGAATGTATTTGAATCAAGATATACAAAGAAAATATGTATCAAAATATGTATTAGTAAAATAAGTCTACTGTTGTAAGACTCTTATCAATAATACACTTTGTCCACATGATCTTCAGTAGTAGAAGTACATTTTCAAGGAACTAGTCCTCATACAAAAATTTATATAAAGAATCCTAAATTTTCACAATAGTCATCAAGGTTTTTAAAAAATGTACAGTAATATTAAGTGCCAAGTTCTATCCCTGCTACATTTTATATGATACTTCTTGTATCAAGAGAGAACAAAATGCAAATATGCATTTTGCCAAATACTGTAATAATTCTAGATCTACGCAAGAGTAAAATACACCAAAAATAAAATGTAACAAACCTAGAGGTCATACTGACAGTCAACATGGAAATAGGATCTTCTAATGATGAAAAAAACCCAGGGAAAGACTAAAATAATATCAGTTATGCATAACATAACATGAGATTCATGAATGCTTGACATATCTATGATCAAGTATCAGTACTCAAACTTGAAACTATTTGACTAGTCAAATTTATTATTGCCTGGGTAAATAAACACAAGAGGTCAGGTATGGGGATCCCATTCACCGAAAGACTCCAATCATATATGGTGTACATAGCACTGAACAAATAGACTTTGGATTTGGAAACAAAAACTCTTTCAATCTGCTTAAATAAAACAAAATAAAATCCTGTGTACTTGAAAAAATATCTTACAAAATTAAAGTGAGCTTTAATTGATTTAAATGCTTAGTACAGTATGTAGATAACAGGTAAATGTTTGAAAGTCAACATAAAAACGATATGACAAATTTCTGCTAATCATTGAATTTTTTTTATTTGATGAACAATGGCTGGAGGTAACACATTACAGATTTAGCATGAACCTGAAATCAATTATAGATAGTTAATGTCTAGTATGAAATGATGAAATCACTGCAATAGGCACAGGAAGGGAAGGGAGTTGGGTTTTCCTTTGAAATATGTATGTGTGAAGTGTGTAAAGGTGTGCAAGTGTGTATATTTGTGTTGTGTGAATGTGTGCAAGTGTGTATATTTGTGTGCAAGTGTGTATATTTGTGTGCAATGAGTCAAAACATCCACTACTACTAGATATACTGCTAATAAATACTATTCTTTGATAAATCTAGTGTGAAATTTCAAAAGGTGTGACTTGAATCACAGGATCTGAAACTGAATTTAATAAACCATCACGATAAATATATTTTAAAGACAATTTATATCATAATTGCATTGTATTTTACTGTCAGTATTTGACAGGTATTATTCATATTTAGAATATTTGAAATAATTGTTGGCATTATCCTTCATGGCATTCTTACATGTATTAGTGGCCATAGTAAACAATAGTAATTTTCCATGATTAATAAGGAAGGTATCAAGGGAGGTTATTATTTAATAATAATTTAAATTGAGAACATATAAACGAGATTCAACTGTATGTGACCACTTAACACGATCACCTGGCCTTCTAAATACTAATCCCCAAAGCATGCACGGCATACTGTCATGTGAAACAAATATTTTGCTCACACTGTATAAATACAAAAGGTCTCAGAAGGCCACCTTGCATGATCCCAACCTGGCAGGCATTCCTACGCTAAGATACCCAGTAATACTTCAGCGACATGACAGACTATGATCTCACTGGTCAACACTAAGATAAAACACTTTCTATATTTCACTTTCTAAAAGACAGCAACAGAGGAGAAAGATGCAATAATGGAGGTAGAGGTAGAGGTAGATTAATGGAAGCTGCATGCATCACTGATTTAATACAATGGAAAGATTTTTCAGGTCACTTCATGTGGTTTTATAGCCTTGGTTATAATAAATATGGCCTCATGATCTTAGCCTCAAGCCAGAATTTTATCTTATTTTTTCTTCAACCACAGTATCCATGTTGATAAGGCATTGACTGTACTTTTAAAATAATGATAGAAATTTGTGAATCATCTACACATAAAGTGAACATGGATAATAGTGGTGGTTCTTGAGAATATTCGCGATAGACAATCAAGTGATTTTTCTTATTGATCTATGTTATGAATTGGGGTTTTAGAGCCGCTTTCAAGATTATTTCACTTATATCACGGCTTGTCAGTTTAGGACAGAAGGAATCCTGCAACACCCTTAGTGCTGAATGTTGCAGTAAACCTGCAAGCAGCAGCTGGTACTGATTGTTCTACCATGTAATGTAGCACAATAGATGAACAGGAAAGTAGTGATGCATGATAATAAATTATTAAAATGGATACATCTTAAACTCTTCATAAATCATGCTTATAGAAATATCACAACTTGGTTGTTCCATTCTGTTATAATTGACACCTGTCAATCAACATTTAATATACCATGACATCTGAACTAATATAAATCATGTAAATGAAATAATTGTGTATCTTGAGATGGGCACTGACATCTTTTATGACGGATAATGTGGCAGATAGCAAGACAGATGTACATATTCTTCTCACTTTCAGAATCAATAATCCGTAAATCATAGTCAAATTAAACCTGGCAGTGTTAAACAGAAGACCGCCATATTCCCAGGGATGATTTGTTGTCGGAATATGCTCAGACTCTGGGTCGTATATGCTATGGATGACCAATTTTTACTTCACATCCAAGTTAGTGGCCGATCCCTTACCCTCAATAATCCCCCAAACACAAAACAAACACGGTTGGAAATGCCATGAGATACTCAGACACGCTTTGTGGAGCCAACCTACCCCTACATTTGGGTCTCGTACATGGCTGGGTACAAATACAGCTCTTGACAATGTCATCCAACGACAGCTGGGAATGTTGAGTAACATTCCTCTTATCATGAATTTGGGGACGGGTGTACATTAACCGAGCATTACTTGCTAGTAGAGGTGGTCATGGACTATGACAAAAGCCTGACGTGTTATTTACAGTGTAAATCATCATACTTGAGCACATATGGATAGAAGAGTAACTAATGGGTTCTTTAGCCATGACTGCAAATTGTTCACAAGTGCAGAAGATTAGCACCTTAACAGAACAGCTCTTGATGGGATCATTTCTCTACTTATCTTACCTCACCAAAACACAACTGATTACTAAGTAGATCTAACATTGGGAACAACATGAGAAAAATTACAATTTCATTTAGATATTCACCTCTGATAAATTCATACACACATCAAACTTTGGGACTTCATTGGTTTGATATGCTAACAACCACCATACAATCCTGAGTGAGTGAGTGAATTATTGCTTTACGTCACAGTGGGAATCTTTCACCCATACGCGACGAGGAATTATTAATTATGAAATAAATGAGTCAAAAATGAATTGTAGCAAGAAAGACATGATTGAGAACAAAGAATGATATGCCAACTATTGATGAAATGGAATACATAGTGTGAATGCAATAGAACCAAGTATGCAGAAGTGAAAGATTAAAACTTATGATACAGACCAATCTCTATTCAAAACAAGACGATGAGATTCCCAGGAACCTGGGTGACCATACAATCCTGCCCAGACATATACATCTTACTCATAAATATCCCACTATTGTCATAAAAACTTGCGGTAATTGAAGACATAGATCATATCACCTTTGTTGATCTTGTCGTAGGAAATCCAGTGTTGCCAATGCATTATCGAGTGGATCTTCATCGTGCTCGTCGACATTTTCTGCATGTATGCGACGTCGCTGAAACAAGTTGCTGTCAGTGTTCTCGTTCAGGGATTGCAGACGAATGGCATTCTTTGCCTTGGCAGTCATCGTGATGTCTTCTTGCACACGCGTGACCCAAACGGCACGTGGAAGGAGTAGCCTCGAAATCTACACGCACTTCAAGAATGTCAACTTGCACTTTTCCACCTGATACGAGTTCTACATGTGTCAACAAGCACACTCAAGTCATTGGGAAATACTCTGGGGGTCCAAACCTCACAATTTGACAGGTGCAGTCAGTCCTCCAATGAGCTGGTATCCTCTTGATATGAATTTGGGTTATTTAGGATTTAGGATTCATGCAATATGGACCAAATCTGTGGACATGACAAGAACCCAGGGACAAATCTCACCGAATGAAGCACATTTTTTTTTTATATCCAAGTGTTTTTTTTATACACGAGTAACACTGTCTAGACAAAACGTAACTGTAAGATCCCTTAGTGCAAGCACTGAGTTAGAAACTGAACCAAATTGGATTTCCTTTCACATAGGTTCCTATGCAGACACAGTCTTCAAATACGATGACAAAATGACGGTGACAACGAATACAAATCACAGTTGGTAGCAGTACGACTTTCTCTAAAAATATGTCAGGCTGACATCAGTTCTAAATCATGCATGAATCCATTTGTTTCAGTGCAGGATACAGTGTACCCAGCTCAGTATATAGTATACCCAGCCACCTTCACAGAGGACTGTTGTCACCGTAAATAGCACTTGTCTCAGAGCCAATGTTTACTGTTTGTATTAAATTCTGTGGATAGCTCGGAAAACGCCCATGTCCACGAATGTTTCTGCTTGTTTTAACTCGCTGGTAATGCAAACTCACACAAAATTCAATCCAGCGCATTAATTTGCAAGTCGAGTTCAGACTTGGACAAGGACTTGCTTCTTTGAGCTGGTTGATGCCAATAGGGGAATGTTGATTGGGATATCAAATTGACAAATACTGTCACTCTCCAAAGATAACGGATGCTACCTGCGCCAAAGAAACTCTAGTGCAAGATCAGCCTGAACCACAAGGAAATCCATGCTCGGAATCCTCACTGAATCTCTTTGAATATTTCTATCCAGCAAACACGAATTTGATAATAACACAAATATAAACAAAGTGATTGAAATTACAAACAGGTGATCTGTTTATAACAGCTTCTCCACATGTCAGTTGGCAAACACGGAAGACTGGTCTGTCACTAGAGCACAATCCTATGCTGACAAAACATTATGTCATGGAATAATTGGATTACGGTCACAAAACACACAGTATGACGAGATACACCAACTACTCACTGCTCGCAGTCTATCAATAGTTTCTCCACACATGAGACAGCAAGAGCCTGGTTGAGTGATCTCCCCAAACCTTGGCCCCGCCCCTTTCTCTCTCTGACCTACTTATGTCTATCTACCTGTCTGCAATGTACGCCCCACACCTGACCATGTGCATTTCACCTCAGAAATACCAGCTATCAACACACAACGAGACTCTACCAGGATGAGTGTGACTTCCACACAGATGTATGTTCCGAATGTACACCATTGAAGAATGTTCATAACCCACGGCACGGCCATAGCTGGATACCAGGTATTGTTATACATTCATTTGAGGCACACTTTGGGTGTGAAATTAACATGACAATGTAGGTGTCCATCTGCATAACATAATATCTCTAATTGCATAAATCAGAAATCAATCAAGATGTCAAATGGAACTGTGGTGCCTGGGAATGAAAACATGAAACTTACACTACTTTTATTGACAAACTAAGCAAAGATCGATAATTTTAAATTTTTCTGATGGCAGTCGGACATGGAGAGTCACATGACATGCAGGTAATCTATTTCACGCTGTTACATTACCTGTGAAAATCACGACCAAATAATTTGCTTTAACATGTCTAGTATGGCATGCAGTAAATATCTTTATTGAGTTTACGAATTATCATATAGAATAGTTAAGCTATGAATTTGTAATCTTGAGGGTACTAGAATAAGCTATTTTCAATGTACATGTAAATGGTGTATAAATATGCCTCGGTTTCAATGCCAATCAATTGATTAAACGGAAGGTGAATACAAAAGAATAATAACCTGGAAGTGAGGATATAGGCAACTAATTGATTGTACGAGACACTAATGGACATGGATTATAAACTTAAAACATAAAAAACTAGAGAATAATATTTTAAAAATGGATATTAAATTACTTTGGACTCATCTTATCCATATTGAAAATTGTTATTTTTGAGTCACCTGTTGAAAACTGTCAAGAAAATAACAAAAAAGAAAATACATATTTTTCACTTACATACTGAAGGTAAAATTTGAAGCAACACCGAATATGCCATCATTTTTTTACATTATTTTAAGTCACTTTAAATAACATTTTGTTGAGGATGTTTTCAAAAAGGATATTACTTTTAACAATTTGCTGATGGCTTTCTTGAAATAAAAATGGTGTTATCAAGTGTCAATGACGTCGAGGACTGTTTTGGAGCTGAGGTGGTTATACCCATTATTGAGTGCAATGCATGCAATTAATGGTTAAATTGTTGAACTGTTGACATAATGAAACACTAATAAATGTTTCCAAACAAGATTCCTTACAGTGTCCTTTACTTTTTCTAACATTTTTCGCAAGCATTTTCTGCATTATGGTTTTGCATGAAGCACACCCTACTTTTCAACGAAAAAAATATGTTCACTTTTTACTTAATAGTGGCAAATAACCTTCAAATATCACAGTTCTAAATGTAATACATTCAAAATTACCTTATTCCAACTAATAATACACTTTAAGTTATACATCTGCGATAAAAATACTGGTGTTGCTTCAAATTTTACATTCAGTATATATTTATGTCATTGTTACTGTTAATTTCCTTTATGAGCACAGAACAGTCATGTTTCCAAACAGATAAAATAACTAGATTAAGTGGCACACAGGATAATGCTTGTCGTGACAACACCCCGACAAGATTGGAAAATTGTTTATACCCCCGAAGATGACATTCACATTCCAAGGATGCCATGTCGTTTATAAATACATTTGTCCGAGAATCTCATCAATCATGTCAACTACAATCTTACTTCATAATTAAATCATCATAAAATTAGTGCGCATGTGCGTGCGTGCGTGCGTTATATTCCTAGCAGTGAAAGACTGAGATTTCTCAATCTGAGAAAAGTGATATCGTCATTTACGACGTTTCAGAGTTGTACCAGTTGTTAATTGAATATGTTCTGTTTTTACTTCTATTTGTCGTTACCTCAAGGTTAGCTCATCGTTAGGGTCGCCATTTTATTTCGATGATCTACTGTGACACGTCATGTTACCAGCTAATGATATTCAAAGTTTTGCTGACAATAACATAATAAAAGTATATAGGATTATGATATAGGATATTTCATGTGTCTATCACTTGATGAGAGATACATGATATTTATCTAGACACATGATATAACATCAAATTGAATGTATCCGATGTATGGGGAATCCCACCTAAAAGGATTACAAATCATACCTATTAGAATGGGTCAGCTAGCCAGGATGGCATACAGAGTTGTGTCCTCTTGGATAATGAACAATTTTCAGCAATACCATACTCACTACTAACTACTACTAACTACCAATACCACTACCACTACTACTACTACTACTACTACTTTATCAATATTCAAAAATGTAATCATTTATTTTATGGCCACTAGGCTAATTGATCATGTTGATAAATAACATAAATCAATTTCACTATTTGTACAAAGAAAGAAAAAAACATAATAAAAAATACAAAAACAAAATATATATAATAAAATATTAAAAAACAAAATGTACTGTAGCCACTTGAATGTGAAATAGCAAAATGTATGGTATGGTAAATGTAGGACATTTCTGTGTAGGACACTTCTGTGTAATAAGTTTAGTAAACTGTAGTGTTTCAATACAACAATACACAGGATACAGTCGACCCCCCTTTACCCAGACTTCAGATATGCGGTTCCCTCATTATCCGGACGCTCTTTACCAGGAACCAATTACTTCTATATAAAATGACTCAGATAACCGGAAATTCGGTTTCCGTTTCCAGTCGGTCATATCCGGACACCAATTAGACAAATTAGGTACAATCTATATTCAGAAAACCGGAGGATGATAAAAGAACTAAGAAAACATTGACTGCTAATACTAGATTGTTTGTTTAGCCAATAATGAATGCAAGCAATGTTGTGAAGATGACCGTCAAAACAAATTAGACCGAAGGCGATATAAAAAGGGATAGTGTTTTGAAAGTAACACATTGTTTATCTTACGTTACAATAGCTGTTGAAAATAATCATTGTCATTTGCACTGGATTCAAATTGAGTTAA
>JAUTBT010056306.1:0-15258 GCA_032361225.1 Lepetodrilus schrolli | reverse complement strand
AGAAAATATCACAGAAGACACTACTCGGATAGAAAATATCACAGCAGAAGACATTACTCGGATAGAAAATATCACAGAAGACACTACTCGGATAGAAAATATCACAGCAGAAGACATTACTCAGATAGAAAATATCACAGCAGAAGACACTACTCGGATAGAAAATATCACAGCAGAAGACACTACTCGGATAGAAAATATCACAGAAGACACTACTCGGATAGAAAATATCACAGCAGAAGACATTACTCGGATAGAAAATATCACAGCAGAAGACACTACTCAGATAGAAAATATCACAGCAGAAGACATTACTCGGATAGAAAATATCACAGCAGATGACATTACACAGATAGAAAATATCATAGCAGACGATACAGCACAGGGAGAAAACACTGCTGATTGTCATGGACAAGACAGTGTTTTTCAAGCAGATTACAATTGTAGCAAAACCACTGTACTTCCTACATGTGACCAAGTCACATGGCCAGACCAAGTCACATCATGTGCCCAAGTCACATCATGTGACCAAGTCACATCATGTGACCAAGTCACATCATGTGACCAAGTCACATTGCTAGACCAAGTCACATCATGTGACCAAGTCACATGGCCAGACTGCACTGTGCAAGGAGAGGACCATCATTACTCCATTATGGAAATTGTCAAAATTGAAAATTCAACAAAAGGTCCACCTCCAGCTATTTCACCTAAACCGAAAGTATCGAGGTCAGCTGAAGGTAGACTTGGTGTGAGTTGCCCAGATCCAGGTCTGAGCAGGGAATCTGACTCTGAACGAGGAGAAAACAACAACGTTGCTATAGAAGATGTCCCCAATGAAGGTGCATATAAGACCAAGACTTATTCCTTGCTGCCTGATGGTGGATTGTATGGCAAGCCTCACATTATGGACAGTGAAGTTATGGAGACATGCAACTTGGGAAAGGGTAGCAGTGATTGTGAGAGTGTCACTAACAACACTCATTCAGACAATACTGTCAGCAACAGTGGACATAACCTGACAGTTGTTCCTGAACAAACAAATGTGACCATCAAGACTCCACCCGAAGAAACATCCATAGAAGCATGTAGATCTGACATGTCGCCAGGAATTCCACCACCTGAAGATGAAGCTACATCTAAGCAAGTACTGAAGAGATCAACTGCAACAACGTCACTTCTTCGTTGGAAAACGGTCAAAAGTAAATTATTGAGTAAGACAACCCCAAAGGTCAGTATTCTGTCTTCTGCTTACAACAGTGTGGAGAAAACTATTGGAGAATATGAGGAGAGCCTGGAGAAGATACACACTGACCATGGGAAGATTGACAGCAAACAGGTGGAGACCTACCGGGTGTCCGAGATTAGGAGGAGTCTTAGTGAGCGCCTGGTGAGGTCTCCGATCCCAGACACCCCCCCTGCCACACCCTCCCCCTCCCCCACCCGCAAATACAAATGGATAAGGGGTGAAGGAGGTATCTGGATGAAAAAGTTCCTGTCTGACGGTGAAAGTGGAAGTGAAGTTGAGGACTATGGTAAGGATGACCGGGATGACACCAGGATGCCTACATTCAGGAGACGGCACAGGAACACTGACAGGGAGTCATCCTGTGACTCGGACTACAGACCTGGTCAGGAGGCCGGCTGGAATCTGCCTGACCTCCGACATGCTGATGATGACTTGGAAACTTCACCATCAGACACCGAAGACATGGATTTGAGCAAATGCTGGATAAAAATGGACAGGCATGTGAAAGCTGAACATGCCGCTAAAAGTAAACTGGAAATGTCTGGAGATGAAGACTCGGTGTGTGAAGAGAAAGTGGACTTTGAAACCATTAGATCCCATTTTGAGAAAGTTGGGGATGGAGGCTGTGAACCGTCTCTGGTGCGAAGCAGACGGCAATCTAAAATCGAAGCAGATATTGACAACACAACATTCACTGAGCGACATTCAAGTGAAAATGGTAAATGTGGATTCTTAGAAAATGCTCATGTCAATGTTGAACAAGGACAGGACACTAAAGTATTTCCTTCTCCATTCACTGAAGCAGAAAAACTAAAATTAATTCGAGGTATTGACACTCATGCCGAGAGATATCGAAACATGGATACTAATGAAGCTGATATTTCAAACAGAAGGCGTGATTCCACTGCTGAAATTGTGAATGGCAATCTCTCCAAGAGGTCTGGCGAGGACAGAACAGTGAGTACAGAAGATTTGAGGTCAGCAGAAGCAGACGTGACATTTGTGGCCCCGTTGCCAGAAGTGGGTCATCTCAGTGCACAGGCTCCTGGGGTCTCCGAGATTGTCAACAAGGAAAGCCAGGAAGAGTGTCACCTCTTACCCGCTGAGATAATCAGTAACCTTTGTGACAGTGATTATGACAATGTTAGTAACATGAGTGACAGTGTTTACGATAGACATAGTAACATGGGTGAGGCAGTTGCCCATAGCGATGGTGATTATGATACTAATAGTAACACCGGCTACCACAGTAACATCAGTGACCATGGTGACAGTGACAATGATAAAGCTGTGTATTGCCATGGTGACAGTGATTATGACAACGTTGATTCCTCGTCTGTGGGTCATGGTCATGAAAGTAGACCAGGTACCGATGAAAGTCTTGCCTCGGATCAAGAAGGAACTCCTGCTGTTGCTATGAGAGATGTGAGCAAACGTGCCTCTGGAATGGAAGAAAACTTAGTGTGTGTTGACATTCAGGTTATCACTGACGTAGAGCCTGATACAAGGCTGGAAGGTGGGAACCAAAACTTTGAAATTAAAACTGATAAATGTGCTCCCAACTTGTGCAATAAAGAGAGAGATCTGCCTGCCGTGACAGACACGAGCAGAGAAGGAATACAGAACCACAACTTTATCTCGCTGCAAGAAGAGTTTGGAAAGGGTGATAGCACAGAGCTGTCTATTGCCAACACTCAGACAATTGCAGATTCTGAAACTTTTATGCAAACTGATCAAATAGTTGAGATGGATGAAACAGATGTCTCTGGAGAGGAAGCTAATATATCTGCATGTAGAAAAGCCCATGTTGACATCGAGGAAACAGATATACCAGTACGCAGAGTGCTGGCCCATGATGAAATAGAGGAAAACTTTAAACACATTGAGGCGTCTCCCATTCTGAGAAAAAAATGTGTGAGTTTAAATTCCATGCCAGATCAAGTTTCGCTGTCAGCGGAAAGCAGCTCTGAGAATCTGTCCCTAGACTCTGTCCCTGTGTATGTTGCTGCGAAGGGGAAAGACGATAGTGCAGAAAACGTGGCACAGTCGGAGACTTGTGATTTTCAAGAAGATTATGACGATGCTGATGACTTGGATACCACGGTGACGGATGACGACGACACTAGCTCTCTGTGTGAACTGGTCATTAGTGAGGACCTGGACTTAACTGTAGTGGGAGAGGACATGGGGGACATCAGAGAGGACATCAGAGAGGACATTGATGCAAAGTCCAGGCAGTCCTCCACAACACCTGTTGCTGCAGCAGAATCCAACATGGCGCACTCACAATGTCGCGATCCGGTCCGAAGGTACTCGTATGCAGGGATGACAGTCAAGTCGTCATCTGTGCCAGCGTCACAGGAGGTGACTGAGAGTGGATACTGGAGGAAGGCATTCTGGGAGAAAGACTCACATGAGGTGAGTTCATTCATATCTTCGTTAGATACGGTAGTTGTAGTGTGTAGTACCCGGGTTTCTTTGAATCTGGTGGGGCAGAGACTATGTCGATGTGTTGCATTTTTACCACTATTCTTGTTTTTATTTTCCTACCATGATATTGGTCACACAGAGGTACAGTCGAACCCCTTCCAGGTAGACCGGGGGTCGACTGTAGCAGGTTAAGTCAGACAGGAAGTAATGACAACAAACAAATGGGAAAATCATTCAGAATTTTATATTTCCTTGTAATTATCTTCTGACATGAAATATTGTGTTCGTTAAAACAAATATTGTGTGGAAGATTGAGACAAAATTGCAATTAGATATACATGTACTAGTGTGTTATTTTCTTCCAATTAAATATAAACTTAATACTAGTGTCTGAGATTAATACTAGTATCTGAGATTAATACTAGTGTCTGAGATTCTGTAACAACAGTCCTGTAGTTTGAGATAAACGGCTGATATGTAAAGTATCCTGGGGACTACTAGTTACCATTTAGGAATTCTTAGACATTTGAGATCTGTATGTTCCCACCAACTACTTACAGCAATGTTCCCATGTCTACTGTTTGTTGACTTAACTTGCTGCCTGTGGGACACAAGTTGGGAGGACCTCTATTTCAAAAACCTGGTTAATTGCGTTACTTTTGAAACAGGTGTTGTTCACTGCGTTAGATTCAAGAAATACAATCCCAGTCAGGGATAAATTATGTCTACGTGGAAATATTTCCTCTGAAATTGGAGATATTTTAGTTGAAAAGCCGTGTATTTTGGTATTCAGAGTGGGTCGTTGCATACAATGAGTAGATGTAGGGGTCCCAGTTAGCCTATTAACTGATATTCCATGAAAGCCTGGTCTTAATTGGTTGACTGTATGGCTACAAATTGGCTGAAATACGGCGATGAGTGCAGTAATGTTGGTAGTCACTCCCTGCAGATGGTGGTGTATGTACACAGGTACAACGTACTGTGCTCACCTGGGTACAGGGTACAAAAGAGTAACTGATAATCCTTTGTCATGTTGGTACATACCTACTATAATACTGCATTAACCTGGGGTACAGGGAGGGCAATGAGTACCAAGAAGTCACTCATATTCCATGGTCATACCAATGATACAGCTAATGTGTGCCTACTATCAGCCCCCCAATGAAAACTGATTTCAGAAATGGTGGAACATTCATATGACTACAATCTACAGACACAGAGCTAATAACTGAAAATGGAAATTTTGCATCATTCAACATAGGTTAGCTTCATTCACTATATATCAGGTTAATAAAACAGAATCTGAAACATCATACACGCATTTCACATGTTGTAGATTCTATGTTTTGTGAAGCTGATCCGTGGTGAATAAAACTATAAAGTCTATATAGTGACTGCTGCAGAATTTACATTTTCAGTCACTCAGTCTATGTAGAGTTTAGTCCTGTGAATGTTTTACGTTTTGGATGTCAGTTTTCATTGGGGAGCCTGACTACATTCACCCAATGTACAGGATACATGGTACAGGACACATGGTACAGGATATATGGTACAGGATACAACATAGTAACATTCCTTGGGCATGTGGATGATATACACAGAAATTGTATACTACACATTCAAGTAGAGCGCAGGGTGTAATCAAGTCCCATGTGGCCAGGATTGAATTCGTAACAATTTTAACAAGAGAGATTCTATTTCTGGAGCTGATAAAGGGGGTGTATTAGATAAACTCTGTGTATAGAATTCCTGTCAAGAATATTATTAATATACTTTTTGTAAATAATCCTCTTTATCGTGTTAATGCAGTCGGCGTTGGAAGTTTTGTATTGCAAGTCATACAAGCAGATAGTATCTCTGTACCACTGGGGGATGCTAATGAGTGTGTATTTACTTAATTAGTTACTTAATTAGTAAGTGTGATTTAAAGGCATGGTTCCTTTCTTGTCTAGGCATACTGCATGTTGGCAGTAAACTGTTAAATCGTGTCTTAATGGAATACGATTCCTTCAGGTGTCTCTGTTGACTGGAGATCACTTTTTGTATTAGATACTGAGGTTTAGCTTTAAACACACAGCACATACAGTTTAGCAACATCTTTAGGTGGAGTCTTCAAAAGTATGGGAATGTTTTCTAGTAAAAATAGAAGAAAATGTTTATTTCATAAGAAGATCTTGAACTCACATCAACTATACTGCTACCTCTAATCAAATGATACAGATGTCCACATTCACTGTAGTCTAGACTTGTAAGATGTACACCAAGCAGTTTTCACTCTTTTCTGCCAGAGAGATAAGCAGACATGTATGTAGCCATGGCAATGACTGATTTGTATAAATATTTTGAGAAATACTTACTTGCACCTATTGCCTCAGTTCATGCTGACTTGGGAGTTTTAGATCAAACTGTCAGAACAGCTACCAGGAACGTCCTTCCCTTCACAGACTTGCGAACATCCTAATCTCAGATAGGTTTTATTTGAAACTACATCTGGTACATCCTCTGTGGATATTTTCTATGGAGGTACTCTGTTTAATGTGAATAGGGAAAACTTGAACCATAACCAGTAAAGTAAAGTAATTTCCAGAATCTGTAGCATTTTACACATTGAAATATATATTATTTAGAGCTGGAATGAATAGCAAAAATGATGTGAAACTATTCCATAGTTTATGTGGTTCCAATACTGCATGTAACTATGATCATGATGAAATGAGGCTAGATCCCCGACACAACTTATTCACAGCACTATGGTTCCCGATTCTAGGTCCTAGGAAAATTCCCCTTGGTCCCTCCCCCCTGATACCATGGTTCCCATACCTACCATTGCTGCTTGTAGCTATATTATTGTATGAGCCATGACTTAGCTTACTACAGCCATACAGTTAGCTATTACCATGGTTAACAGTTATGTGTGTATGTATCGTGTGGTCCCTGTATGAAATAGCTTACCACAGCTATACAGTTAGTGGTTACCATAGTTACCAGTGATGTGTGTATGTTACGTGTGATCCCTGTATGAAATAGCTTACCACAGCTATACAGTTAGCTGTTACCATGGTTAACTGCACTGCATGTATGCATTGTGTGGTCCCTGTATGAAACAGCTCATAAATTACATCTGGCAATAAAGTAACTTGTTGCTCAGTCAGTATAGTGTGGGTTTTCGTACATTTGTTTTTGGTCTGTCTTTGGGTGGTCCGACGTTTTTTTCTAAATGTCTGCTTGATTACTAGTCTATATGTCAGACATCTTGAGTGAGGAACATGTTGTATTAGGCAATCGTAAACAGAAAGAAGAAATAAGATTGTGGATTAAGCTGAAAGATTGATGTCAATGACGATGGAACTTGTACTGCAGGCTTGTCTATCTTATGTCAATGTCTAGTACTTCTAGTACTTGATGCCATGTAGTTCCTCACCTGTCTTGGTCAGTTTCTCACCTGTCTTGGTCAGTCTCCAGTCAATCTCCGCGTTAGTTGACACTAGTCTGACCAGTTGATGGCAATAAGTGGTTGGATTGTGGATTGTCTCACATTTCAATGGTTCAGATATATTTACACAACAAATACCACTGGTTACTTTCTGTATCAAACCAGGGATACATGGAGTCGTACTGCACACATGTGTAATAAATGTAATAAAAATTAATGAAATGGCGTCTTCTTCGCACAGTCAGAGGTTGTATATACTCAGCTGGTTAATTCGTTTTTCACAGATTGCTTTATTTTATTCAACATACGGTATATGTTTTAGTCCTCAAGACAGGGTCAAAAGTTCATGTGTATCCAAAGCTGTTAATTGACAGCATGTGGTCCATGTGGTTTCCCTTTATTGTTTGTAGTATGTCAGGAAAAACTATACATAGATATATGCCAGAGGTGAAAGTGCATACACTTGCCTGTATCACAGATAGCTACAAATGTTAGAGTTTGCAAAAGTAATTACCACAGATATTGAAATCATGTTTTCCCCTCCTTGCTCCAAGATATTCTTTAAAAAATAGTATATTCATGAAACAAGTAATATTATTAATCTAGCCTATATATTTTTGAAATCGTGAAAAAAAGTATTTTCTTTGAACTTCTTTTTTCTATGTTATCATAACTTCCAGTTTGTATGTATACTTGTGTATTCAGGAATAGCAGATATGACAGTTTTGCTATCATTGTACCCAGCACAGCAATGTTAACTATGAGCAGCAATGTGACTATACCTCCTACACCTCCTTCACCTCTACACCTCCTACACCTCTACACCTGTGTTCTCGTGAGGGTAATAGTCAGCTTGGCATGTAGAGATATGTGTTAAGTGGATATCCTCACAGCTGAAGAAATATACTTTTCAACACAATTTCAATTAACTGAGGCTTGGCCACTGCTCGTCTAAACGTGGATATGACTGCTAGAACGACAGTGACTGATGCTCCATGGCTGCCATCTTGGTTCTCTCACCTAACGTCGTTACAAAGTGAAAAGTGCTTCTCAAAACAAATACATATAGTTTGAGTAAATACAGAGGAGTCCACTCACACAGTTTCAACTTTCCTCTCTCTCAGGTGTGCCAACTTTCCTCTCTCTCAGGTGTGCCAACTTTCCTCTCTCTCAGGTGTGCCAACTTCCAGGAAATAGTGCAGAATGCAAACACACAGGCATAGAAACCATTTGAAAACTTACGTTAATTTGGGCAATTGTAATAATTGTAGATAAGACAGCACAATTTCCTGATGTTAGCAACTTTGTATGTTTCATTATGAGTACGACCTCAGAGCCAAAGGTTCCAGGTTCAAATCACGCCACGGGGGCCAGGCATCAATGTCGTGATATAAGTGAAAGAATCCTGAAAGCGACTTAAAACCCCAATAAAAAAAATAAAAAAAATTTAAAAAATAAAAAAACATAGATGTGTGGAGGAAATGTGTGTGTTGTTACTATATTTTGTCCATTAAGAGATGGCATAAGGTTTATTACATGTGTACAAATTGTACTGTAGCAGGAGCCTGTGTGAGCCTGCATAGGATGTAGAAGGTCATCTTGAAGCCTAACAAACTACTTAGACTGCCACTCACGACAACCAATCCATAAGAGGCATCAAATCTGTAATAAGGCGCCAAAATGACGAGTATCCATAAATGCACTTTCATGGCTGGTTTATGTTTCACATTGCCATCAAATTCAAAACACATTCAAATCGACTAGACTGACAGATAATTTTAAAACTTGTTTTACAAATACTGACAGGTTATTCATAACAAACAATGATTCATTCATTCATGTTCTTTGTCATTGAGTACAGTTTCGTAAGACTCTGGGTTGTATGACTTGTATAACACATATTGCATCCATGTTACAGAACAGATGTTAATTTCTTGTAAATCGCAGTCATGTGTGTTGTTATGAGGCATACCCCCACCCCTACATCAACATAGCTGCATGCAATATGGCAAGTAACAGACATGCATCGTATGTGCAGTTCATATCAATTTCAATTCATTTCACATACTATCCTTCAAATGCAAAACCTCAGACATTTTTCACAAGAGAAGTTACTGTAAAACAAGAATTAATTTACCACATTAAAAGGAAAGACCAGTATTTCCAGATAAGGCCAGTTGTTACTTGTGTCACCATTATGCAGTGTTAAGACATAGGGAAAGACAGAGAGATAGATGATCTAGGTGATCGCACTGTGTTATACTGAGGCATAACGAGGCCCGACCAGGTAATCTCCACTCAGGCATGGCGTTGTATTGTCCCCACACACTCCTCTCATTCGCTGACCCTCGATTTGGGCAAACTCATTCCAGTAATTCAGAACATACTCAGAAGTTTTCTTTTAAGGATCAAATAATTCTGGCAACGCGCTGGAGATCAAATTAGCTGGATAGCAGGACTGAGAAGTTTGTTGGAGGTCTGTGTTTGCTGAGAACTGTCAATAGTGCTCATTACAGGACAGTTATTCAATGTATTTTCTGAAGGAATGATGCCCTTGATTTTGAGATATCGCTACTTGAAAGATGTACGACCTCTGGGTAAGACAGAGAAATGTGCTTTGCCCTCTTGTTTTTATGGAAAAGATGGTTATTTCAGTCCTGGGCTACTGAAGGTGTGTGCATGCAGGTGGAGACAGTGCACTTAAGGAACATTCTGTAGGAAGACATGTATACCTGGTGTAGGAAGTGAAGTGACATGTCGGATATATATTACCTTGAACTTGTGCTACAGTGTATGGTGTATAGTATTGTTGTAGTTGAACACATGTGTGTCCTTAGTGTCTGGGACAAAAAAGTCTATACAGATAGAAGAATCTTACAGCTTTAGAAACCACGTTTGTGTTTCATGTACATGGTTTGACTTTTGTTAATTATTGGGGATGCTGCAAGGTTCTGTTTTAGACCTGTGTCTATTATTTCTACTCTGAACTATGCTCATCTTTGATAAGTACAGTGATTTCACTTTTTCTGACAGTTGGAAAACTGGTTTATGATTATCAATGACAGAGGTTGACCTATATTTATCTAAAATTATCCTGATAATTTTCAGAACCTGGTTTGTTCTTTCTGACCTACTGAAATAAAAAAAATATATATATTAACTTGTCAATATTGGAATGTAAAATTTTACCTACACAGGTCAGTGAGCCCTGCTAAGTGTCAGATAAACATGCAAGAGCGTGGTATGCCAGTTTGGATATGTAACCTGACTTTGAACGCTGTGCATACCTGTTCAGCAGGTAAAAGTGGTGAAGTAGATTTACAGTTTGACAAATGTCAGTGTGTTCCGTGTGGCCCAGCCTGGAGAGTTGAGACTTGCTGTAGTGGCATGTGAGGCTATCACTAGGGCTGGGACATGCCTCTGGTGGACCTGCAACTAACGGGATCCGTCTGCCTCGTGGCACCCATCATCATGGTCCTAGGCATTCTTCTTGGATACCTTGTGCTGCAGATAAACAAGGTGAGCGTGTAATTTCTGCAGCTTTCTTCCTGATTAGTTTGCCATTGTTGCCTCATTAACTGAAACATTAAGGTTTGTATTCAACCGTGAATGATAGTTTTGTGGAGATTACTTGTTGCAGATTGATGTCCAATAAAATTTTGGGGTTATGTTGGGTTCATATGGGAACAAGATACAGAATACAGCAATTGAGCCAACATTTTATCAGCAAAAATATACACATGCAAAATCAAGTATTGACATGATTATTCAAAATTAGTATTAAAATACTTTTCATGTGAAGTATACAAATATGATGCAAGTTAAATGTGGTATATTTTGTGTTGACACTGATCAGTTTGCACTTAAAGACTGGTAGTGGGAGTGCATCAAACCCTGACCCCAACTCATACCCCAATCCCACTGCAACCCCACTACAATCCCACTACAACCCCACTACAACCCCATTACAAGCCAAACCCATCACTACCACCACATTCCCCACCCACATACCTATAATTATATCAAAGCCATCTCACCCATACCAAAACGCTAACCAATAGTTCATCATTTCATGTGCCAAGGTATCTGTTTGAAAATATGTTCTCTGGTTCCATGTTCTCACAATGGACAGAATCTATTCTCAGGCCACTTTGTTTCCAGGCCAGAACCTGAGAACTGGCCAAGCCCCAAACAAATCTTACCTCCATTAAAACTGAACTCTCATTGTTTTCAAATGCCAGGTTACAATCGTGGGTGAACAAGGAAGTGCATAAGAGAATGGGAGTGTATGGGTTGCAGGACAATGTGGGAGTATGGGTTGCAGGACAACGTGGGAGAATGGGTGCCTATTGAGAACAGATGACTATTTAGAATTACAAAAGAGAAAATAACAAAATACATTTAGAATGACCTATGTTAGTGAGAGTGTCTTCTAAATATAATGTTATGCCATCAGAGATGAATGAAAAAGTTCACTCCCATTCCTAGAGATATACAAGATGGACCCATTCCTAGAGATATACAAGATGGACCCATTCCTAGAGATATACAAGATGGACACACACTGGGCTAGAGAATGGGAGTGTATGGGTTGCAGGACAATGTGAGAGTATGGGGGTTCATACCCATGTATTGATTTCAACTCTGATTCTGCATCACAATGCAACAGGGCTTTCTCTTTTGGGTGGAATCTGATACTAATAGCCCAGGTCATCCTATGTGTTGACTGGGAGGTCATCTTCTCACACTAACATCTGCCTCAGATCTCAATCTGAATCCAATATATTTTACTTGAAACTCCAGTTATTTGTAACCATCATCTCAGTATAGATTAAAACAGAAGACTATAAGTTGGTTCAAGTATACACCACATTCAAGTATACACTACATAATGTCAGTAGTAAGACTAAACCTTTTCGAGGTATACAGGACTATATAGATTTCATTAGCAACGTTAACTTGCAAAACCTGGTTTAAGAGATAATATCTCAGGGAGTTTACCTGCTTGTTAAGAATGTACATAATTACGGATAGTTTTCTCATAAAGCCAAAGTATGTCTGTGTAAGGCAGTTGACATTGTGATGAGAAGATACATAATCTAGTACGAGTTTTATGCTGATGGTGGATGGTGCAATGAGAGGCGATACCCTGTCTTTTTGTGTGAGGCTGTGCAAGCTATGTTGTAAACATCTGTAGTATTACTTGCCACAAACAATCTCCTCTCAAGCATGGCCATTGGAATTACTTTCATCATTCAAGTGTTGAATCATGAGATCTCACATCAATGTCTTTGTTACTAGTGACATGGCAGTTGCCTCAAACTCAGACTTGTAAAACTGGTAACCAAACGGGTAACATTACAGTTTCCTCAAAGCCAGGTTATTTGATACTGATCTATACATTCACATTGGTTTCTATTAATATTTGATTATATATTTTTTTAAACTTAAATGCTGAATGACATTAACTATTTTGTGACGAGTATGGTTGGGTGTATGGTATGATGTGTCACTGTGTGATGTGGTGTGATGTGGTGTGATGTAAGGTCTGTTGTGTGATGTGTTACTGTGTTATGAATGACTGTGTAGTGTCACATCGCAGTGTGTCGGCTGTCAGCTATGTCATGTAAATTCAAGTGGTCATGACAAAGATTGACATGGTGTCAGTGTAGTAGCACTGGTTTATGTTCTCTGGTATAAAATGACGACAAACGGCTACGGGTTGTGTGATGGACGATGGACTTTATGACATAAACATTATGTTTATATACGGTAGGCCTGAAACATGTTACAAATAATAAGTACATAGATCTATCCTCGCAATCTATCTTCGTGACAAACTGTATTGGAACTGGTTCACCCCTTACTAGGGTGATGGAATTTAGTGAACTAGCAATTACCAATAATATCCAGATTGTCACATGTTATGACAATAGCCTGCGTGTAGGTTACCTCTTACACATCAGTATAAAACAAAATACTTTTCAATAAATTTTAATACGGCGAACTAAGATATATGTTGTGTGATATCTACATGTACAGTGTGGTTGTTGTTTCTTAGTGCATACGAATTTCAACGGAAGAGTGCAGAGTTTTAAAACGAAATGTTTTCTTACTATAAATAACCCGAATCCCGTACGCCGCCACATGATGTTGTAGCAACCACGTGCGCAGTAATTGGCCCGCGTCAAACATACAGCATGATTTACACGTTATATAGATAACGCCACGTGATGAAAAAGGTCAGCGCGGCACCGTTGCCGCAATTCAGCGTATTTACGACATTCGCTGACTCGTATTACTTCAGTCTATAGATATCATTCGCGAGCCAGCGCTTCGTTACGACATTCACATAGGCACAGGTGGACGAGAAAGACGGTGTGACTGCGAGACGGAGACTTTGGAAAAGGACGCGGAGGAATATATGCGACCGCACCGTTAATTAAGCGGACGCGTCTTATCTCCATGGGGAGTAAGATGTCTTATGCGCGCGTCCTATCAGGTTCGTCGTTAACAACGTTGTAGAGTTGCGCTGATAAGGCATTCCCGCCAAATAATTAATTTCACAGTACCAAGGGACCCCCCTTTTCCGTCCTGGTAACAAGAGAGTACGAAATGGTATCCCACAAACCCAAGGACATCGTTTGCGCGAACACATGAGAGAAGAGGCACGTTTTACTCCCGTGGTGTCTGCGGTTTGGCAGATAGCGTTGTAAAGCCGTTTACGATTGGCAGAATTATTTCTCAGACTCGATATGGTTTGTTAACTTTGTGAAGACTTGCAGACCATGCAGTTCATGCTGTTTATGTAACTGGGCAGTTTTTGTGGATTCAACGTCCATGGACCCTCCTGTATGAAACAACATAACTCTGGTAGCCTAATCTCCAATATTAGCAATGGTCTATGGCCAAGGTTGGAGTTACAGTTACCTTAGATTTACGATGTTTCCCACTGGAGAGTCCCGGCCTTTACGTCGGCCGTGATTGCAATCGAGAAATGAATGCTTATGCTGAAAATAATTTGAGATGTATTAAAACAGTTTCATAAATGTTTATGCGGAAAATAATTTCAAATGTATTAAAACAGTTTCATAAATGTTCATGCGGAACATTATTTGAGATGTGTTAAACAGTTTTATAAAGGACATTGTATATTATATGTTTCTAATGTCGTATGCCTGAACTCTACATAAAATACATCTACTAAATATAGGTTCCAGTTCCTTGTTGTATCCACGTTTCGAACGCGAGGTCACCCACGTCCTATAATCATACATAATCAGCTGGTGTGTACAGTTCAAATGAAGGAAAAGAAACGTCATTCACCAATGACGCCGAATAACGGGCCACCATAACGGTAAACATCCTCGTCATAACGGTTGTTGTGACAACCATGACCCTACAACCAGTTCAGATGCGAAATCATTACACAATTAGCACCAAAATATAACATATAATAATGAAAAGGCCAATTACAGCAATAAATAAATAGTCTATCGGTTATTAAAACAATATGGTCAGCGTGACATGCAATCCAAGCCACCGTATGTTATACTAGTGCATGTATGTAGTATCCTCCGGTACCTGATTTGAGAGACATTTACCCTTTCACTGCTGGAGGAAACCGGAAATGCCCTAAAGAGCAGTGCTCGTGCCTAATCCAGCAGGGAGAGGGTTAATTGTCTCGGCGTGGTTATAGCCTGAATTCCCCAAGTGCATATTGTTTCACAATTTTAGATAATTTTTAGATATATAGGCATACATCCGATTACATTTCGTTCATTTAGGGGCCATGTTCCTGAAGCTATCGTTTACGTATCGACATCGTTAAGACTTGGTGGAGGATAGTTGCATGATCCCGAAAGTCTCCACGATGGCTTAATGACGTCGTTACGTATAAGCTAGTTTCGACAACATAGCCTTTGAACCCTAATGACCTTTGAAGATAATTATACCTATATGAACTCAATTAATGAAATCCAAGATAATTGTAATACTAATTTTTTAAGTATCCTGCCTCCCTATTTACTCCCCCTCTCTCCTCTCTCTCTCTCTCTCTCTCTCTCTCTCTCTCTCTCACACACACACACACACACACACACACAAACACACAGCATGGCTTGTTGTAATAACAATACATAATAGG
>JAUTBT010056295.1:5096-15258 GCA_032361225.1 Lepetodrilus schrolli | reverse complement strand
TATTGACATTAACTTTGGTACTGAACAGTCGAAGGAACACTCTCTGTTGGCACCTTATCTTTGTTAACTTTCTCTGTCTTGTAATGCACTTTTTTAACATTCAATTATCGAAACACTTGAATTGCATATGAAATTCTGAAACATTAAATGATTTAACTCTTAATCTACATCTATTTTATGTTTTCAAACATATACGATGAATTTACTACATTCCAATCATATGATCCCTATCAAATTGTGAGTAGTATATGTTCATGCTGTGCATCAGAGTTGTTCATGGTTGTTTCCACAATGGTTGTTTCCACAACACAGTTTTAAAGTGACGCAAGCAGAAAGTTCATATTGTATTAACCTAAAGAGCTGATGATCCAACACCACGTAGTGTTTGATTTCCTTACAAATGATTTGTTATCGATGAATTCAGTTTGTTTATTTACATAGACTGCTAGTTGAGCAGCAGTGTGTCAAATGCTGGGTCATAGCATGTGACGTCACCTTCGGTAATTTTAGTACCATGCGCGGCTGTCAACTGTCTGGACGAGACCCAATTGGCCTTTCTTAATACTAATTCCTATGACCAAAACTAGTCTTTCCCCGCAAGCTCGAGAAATGGCGTCACCACTTTGCCATGTGACGTTATGCGATGTTGATTCGCTTCATGACTCGTAGAATGGAGAATTATATGATAAAGTGTGTCTGAATCTATTCATAAGAATATTTCCCCAATAATTCCCTATTCTAACAATATTAAATTTGGATTAAATTTTTAAATTACCTATTGTATATAATTTGGACAGGAAAATTTGCCTTGATATTGGATTCTAACACTCGACCAAGGTACTGAACCGAATCCTGAAATCGGGTGTGTGTTTACTGCTTTGACAGTCGCCTTCCAGCTTCGCTGATTTCGGCAGACTGGTCCCTCCTTGGGACGCATGTGTCACAGCATGGAGCTGGAGAGCGGTGAATATTGTTTTCTGGTTGTACTAGTCTGGATTTCCACCAGTCTGTATAGTGCTTGCACACTTGAAATGCCACATGGTATCCCACTAGACTCTGAGCCGACCAGCCGTTGCTCTACTAATAAAACATCTGAGAACCATTTACTTGAAATGTCTTACTCAAATATAATGCATAATAGCATCAATAACGTGAAAACAAGATAGATAAAATATATTGAAATTAACGAACATTGGACGAAAACTGGTGCCTCTCTTTCCACATCACACTCCCCTGCTTAAAAAAGTGACGTCTCGACACTTACAGTAAATAATAGTCAGCCTATGGCAATACAGAATGTCCTGCTGCAAGCAACAGCATCATTAATAGCTGTGACTCCACCAGCTTTGCCAAAGTATCAGAGTCCATGTTTACTGTCGTCCCTACGGTTTGTTGCACCATCTTTCATATGTCTCTAGACACATTAGAACCAATTACTCCAGGAACCATAGCCTAACGTTCCCTTATTGTCCCTTCCGCTGGATCTTGAACTATCAAGAAACCTACATTTTGAAATGTCTGGCCAAAAAGTGTCACAGTAAATTCAGCGTAGCCTGAGTAGAGAATGCCATTGCCATTTGACTATTAAATCTTAAGATAAGGGGACACATCGACCAAACCGGTCTCCTTGAAGTGATTCTCATAACACGACTCCGCTATAGTAGACACGTGAGCTCCCGTATCCAAAAGACACTTCACATCCACTCCATCCAACTTCCCCGTCGTTTCTGGACATCTCCCCACTGCTGTAGATAAGAATGAGCCTGCGTCTATTCCACCCGCGCAGTGGCTCTCGACCGCAGGGGGCGTTAGTTTCCCTGCTGTTTCATCTGACGTTGCTGGTTTCCACTCCACTCGGGGCATTTCCTCTTGAAGTGGTCCAACGAACCGCATATCCAACAACCGTCTCTCTATGGCTTCTCCTTCACCAGCTTGATGAGTCTTTCCATCTTTCAGGCAGTTACTAGTAGTACTAGTTTCTTGAACTGTTGCCGTTTTCTTGGCGTCCCCCGGTCATAATACGGCCCTATCTCGGACATCAAAGAATGACATATCTGGCTGTTCTACATTGAGACAGAGTAGATCTCGTCTCAACGTTTTGTCTCTGACGGACTTCGTGGCCAAGGACGGGTCCAATTCCACCATTCTGTCATAGAGGTCGACCAATTGCAGAGAAGTACTGATGAGGTCCCCACTGACTTGGACATATGAGTAGAACGTCTGCTGCAGTGTATAAAGATGGTCCCCATCACAAAACACTTGTACAAGAACAGAGATGATGTCTTCTGGGTGTCTCCTAATGACGTCACCTCTGGCAATCATTTCTTGTCTAGCATCTCCACTCAAATTCTCCATGATGCAGGCTGCAAATTCCTCGGTGTGAAGGTGACGTGTTTCTGCCTGGCCTCTGATGTCCGAAATTAATTCCCTTATCGATGGATCCGTGGATCTTTCTGGTCTTCCTCTGAATCTCTCCACCCGTCGAAAGGAGGTCACGTGTCCTTTGCCAACGCCAATACTTCCTCTTGTTGTCTCACCCGGTTCCTTAAACTATCTACTTCCATCATCAGGATTCTGATTGATGCAAATTCCTCCTGAACCCCATGATCCTCCCTCCGCGGTACGTCACCTCCAGATGCCATTCTTACTGCCTGTTCGATGTGGGGTCGTCTTGACTTTTCTATCCCTCATCCTGTTCGCAGCGCCATGTAATGAGTAGACAAAAGCACCGGTAGTCTTCCCATATATATTCTTTGGATGAGGGAAAGTCGAGAACGATAACCCACCATCAACCTATAGCTCTGCACTACTGGGAAGGCAGCACAAACTCTGGTGTCAAACTTCTAAAGTATTTTCGTTTGTCCGGCCTGTCTCTATCCAAAATGGCTACAACTTGCCAACGTCACATATAGTATTAATATAAACTTGGTAACTGCAAATAGAACATCTGAGATCCATTTACTTGAAATGTTTTACCCAAATATAATGCATACTAGCATTAATAACGTGAAAACAAGATACCGGTAGATGAAATATATGGAAATTAACGAACATTGAACGAAAACTGGTACCTTTTTTACCACATCACATATATAGTGCCTCAATAGTACTTCTAGAGGACACTACACACACGGTCATGGCGGTAGTGCCTCTTTAATACTTTACATATCGAGTCCATACTTGTGTCTTACCTTTGAGCAGCATGGTGAGAGCGTGTGTTGACTGTAACACATCTATATAGCTGGAACAGATAAGACAGAGATAGTGTGGTCGTAGCTATTTTTGTTCAGGGATCTAATATCTTATTACAGGCGTTACTGCTTTTAGAAGATTATTATTTATTTCGAGGTTTCACCGGTGATACGGTGTCATGTCGGTCCGCTCCTCAATTACCATTCAGGACCCATGTTTCCGAAGCTATCGTATACGTAACATACACAATAAAAATAGTTAGATGTCCTGTTCCAGGATCCTAACAGGATCCAAATAGAATCCTGGCAGGACACTTTCACCTCTGGTGTCCTGGTATATTTTTGAGCATCCACGATAAGTGTCCTTGCCCGAAAACCAAACGTTTTTTTTTACAGTGATCGTAACGAGGAAAATGTGATGAAGGCTTAATGGTATCGTTAGGTATCGATAGCTTCGGGAGCATGGCCCCAGATATCTTCATACGTCCGACTTAGATATTTCCGTTAGTCCAGTCCAAATGAAACCACATTTATGACATCATGATAATGCATGCTCGAAGCGCTAAGACTTGCGTTCTATTCATCGGACCCCATCTTCCCGAGGCCACGTGATCTAACTCGTATGTAATAAACGGAGTCAGCGCAGCTTAGAGTTCTCCCTTCCCTGGGGGAGATGGCCGGACCCGGACCAGAACCCAATTCCCGGAAATCTCATTGAATTACGTGACCTAAAATATAGAACAGAGAACGATTCTGCTACATTCTGGTATATGGCGGGATAGAGATGGTGTCGGAGGTCCGATGTTGAAGGATGAAGGATTATCTTGGTAACTTGGTCTCAAAACAGCATGGTGCTGCTTGAGTTGTACAGCACACTGCTACTTGAGTTGTACAGACACTGCTACTTGAGTTGTACAGCACGGTGCTACTTGAGTTCTACAGCACACTGCTACTTGAGTTGTACAGCACACTGCTGCTTGAATTGTACAGCATGGTACTGCTTGAGTTGTACAGCACGGTGCTACTTGAGTTCTACAGCACGGTGTTCATTTAGTTGTTCAGCACGGTGCTGATTTAGTTGTTCAGCACGGTGCTAATAAGTTGTAACAGCACGGTGCTGATTTAGTTGTTCAGCACGGTGCTAATTTAGTTGTACAGCACGGTGCTGATTTAGTTGTTCAGCACGGTGCTAATTTAGTTGTTCAGCACGGTGCTAATTTAGTTGTACAGCAAGGTGCTGATTTAGTTGTTCAGCACGGTGCTAATTTAGTTGTACAGCACGGTGCTGATCGAGTTGTGAAGCAAGGTGATTAATTGATGATGACGGGCTAAGTGTAGGGTGTAGCCAGTCTAATAGTAGATTGTCCAATAGTATAGGAGGCCATTACCACGACGTTTCCCTGGGGAGATGAGTGCCCTCAGATAGTAGGCTACCAATTAGTGTGCTTTACCTGCTCACCTCGTATATTATCGTGTATTTGTCTACATTGTTGTCATATTTCCCCTAGGTCTACGTAGAAAAATAATATGTATTATTGCATGCATAGATGATATTCAACTTTAAGCAATCATACGATGTTATATTTATACTTGAAAGTTTAGCAAAAATAAGAAATATTCAAAGATGACTACGTGTGGAGACGGACAACTGATTTTACGGAGCTTCGATATTACGCATCGAAATAATAAACGATTATGTCCTACACATACAATAGGTCTGCGCTAGATATGTCACATACATTTTGACTAGTACAATATTAGCAAGTATATAGACAATCTCTGTGTGTTTTGATGTCATTGAGTCCGTTTCTGATGAATGGTAAAAGGAGTTTCCACCAACGACCTCGTCACTGTCAAGTAGCAGCCCAATCGGTGGTGGCCTTAAAAGTAATATGGGCCCAATACTGTCTCTGAGAGGAGATATATGCAGTGTTATCACATAACATAGGAGTTTAGGAGTGCAATAAACCCAGGGTATAAATATGAATATTTTCACTAGTGCATTAACACAAAATATTTTTATAATTGTATTCATACGCGATATCAAAAATCTTTTTGAACCTCTTTTAGTTTCTTCTTGGGACTTAGTTTGTCGAATATTAAGTTAAAAGAGTTCTTTAATTAAATATGCAAATACATTTATTAATATTAAATATGCAAATACATTTATTAATATTAAATATGCAAATACATGTATTAATATCTACACGTGTACATGGAACTATATTTTGTCTGCATGTTTTAGCCCAGTTCCAAAGAATATGTGCCTATATTGTGTTTGTGACTGTCCGCTTCTTTCATAATAAGTAGTTGTATCACCGCTAGTATCATCAATATAATCAGACACGCTAGTACATCTAATTTATGAGTTTACTGTATTAACTGCATATTTTTTAAGATGGCCGTCATTAATTTCAGATATCGTTTGAAAACACAATTGGTAAGCTGCCTTGCAATAAAATAATATATGTATTCTTATGCCATTAAAAACAGGCCAATGTCAGATATTTATGAATTAATATCGTACTAAATATTCAAAATGGCCGCCATGTTAAAGATGGCTGCCATTCATTTCAAAGTACGTACCTATGTACAATTAGTGTGTGTGTGTGTGTGTGTCCAAAGTCGATATCAGGGAAATCGGAACAGTTCTATCTAAACATTCCAGGTGAACACCCATTTACATTTGCCTGCTCTTTCAGCTTTGGTGAATCAATGACTAGTTATAGGCGTTCATATACTCGCAATTTAGTATTTTCTCTTGGTTTCCTTTAGTAGGTGTAATTTGACCAGACAGTAACGTATTAATATTTGAAAGAAAAAAAACATCTTAATGCTGAATAAATGCTTTGGAATATTTCATGTATCTACTCACCTTAGAAACTCATGCGTTTCATTAAAGAGGCAAGATCATACTTTCAAGTAATAAGCATATATTCTAAGTAATATTAATAGTTAATGCAAAGGAGGTCTTTCCTCAACAGTGCTCTGTTCTTATTATAGACAGTTCGCGCAGACATCGGAGAAGACAATGCGAGTCCCAGCATAGGCCTGTTTCGGGTCTATTTTATGGAACCGTTTACGCCCCGTGCACTGCCCCATTACAGATAAAACCAAAAGCTCGGAATGGTAAGATGTCGTTTCTTCCATTATGCACATATCGATCAATTGATCAACGACAACAGCTCACAGCAAACACAAGAAATAACTGCTGTCAATATCTTTCTCGGTCACGGATCAACCTCCACCGGCTGCCCTTTTGAGGGGTATGTGTCTTTGGATAGGAAATAAATATATTTCTCGACGACTAAAAAATGTAAAAAAATCTCACATGTCAGGGAAAGCTTGTTCTTTCAGAATCTGCAATAACCCAGATCGTGACCATTATTCCTTATGCAAGTATAATCTTGCCTCTTTAATAGTTACACTAAAATGGTATTGCCGATGACGTGCCCTAAAATATTGTATTGATATAACATGACAAATCTCGTGCGTGTACTAGTATATTCTACTCACATCATACGCAATGTTATACTATTAATTGTTCACATTCCTCCAGCAAAGAGCGATCAGGTGAACAGGATCTACGAAATCGAATTTAGACAATTACCTTGAAATTCGGAAATTACCTGGAAACGGGATGATGCTCAAGCTTTTCCACCAATGAGCCGCCTGTTTACAAACACTTCTTTCATTTTGTTTCCAGGACTCCTATGAAGTCTACCTCACTTTTAAGTTGAATAAAGCCTAATATCGAATGTTACAACAATGTATTCAACTTAATAAACATAGACAGTCAATATGGAGACTCTTCTGAAACCAGCTCGACCTGACCTGGATCCGAACTCTCCCTCAGCTTCCATTCACAGGACTTTGACATGTTATCGATGAATGTGGTGAAAATGCTCCAAACTAGTTGATAACTCGTCAACTATGTGTCACACAACGTGTACGACTACACCGAGGATTGTGCCGACTACGATGCTGAAATAGAGACTCTAACACAACTGTACATCAAAACTCCAGAAGACAAACACCAGGTGAAACTCTCACAGAATTCCTCCAAGAACTTCGGAAACTCAGCAACCTAAAAAATGTTACTGCTGAACAATACTGTGAGGAGCTGGTCCGTGATTCCTTCATCAATGGAAAAACGCCTCCACTAATTCTGCAACATCTTGGCCTCAAAGCTGCCTTTGACCAAGCAAACTCCTTACATTTGGCACAGAAAAACGCCCAGCATTCCTGTTACTGCAGCGGTGCCAAGTTCTCCAACAGATCAGCATGCTGAAGTTCATATGCATAAGGATCACTCTCTTGCTGCAACATATGCACCTAAGAAGAAATGCTACTTCTTCGGTGATTCCATTCACAATAGAAGAAGTTGCCCGGCATGCAATTCTGTAGCAACTGTGGGAAAAGGGGACATTTTGGACATTGCTGCAGTGTTCTCACCTACCATCTGCTCAATCACAGATGCGTGTCCAAACAGTCTATCACAGGCCTCTGTGAATGTTTCTGTCTATGAAAATACTCTGTCAGCACTCATCGACTCCAGAAGCTCTGATAGCTTCAAAAGTTAGACAGTGGCCGAACAACTGAACCTGAAAATATTTCCATGGCGCTCACATCTCTGAAGAGACACGTTATTGGCCACTGTTTGGCAAACATCGACCTCAATCAACGTGTCTACAAATCAACACGGTTTGGTATTCTCAAAGACCATCCTCGGCCATGACTTCCAGAAAGAACACGAGAGGGTCACCATTGATTTTGTAGGAAGTAAACCCGAGTTGATTATTCCAAACTCGGCACCAGTCTGTGTCATCACTGCAGCTACAATCGACGAGCCGTCTGTATTCTCAAATCTACTTCCTGACTGCTACAAGCCAATTGCCTGTAAATCCAGGCGCGTCAGCAAGGATGACCAGGATTTCATTCAACAAGAGATTACCAAGATGCTCTCCGAAGGTGTTGTTGAGATCAGTTCATCGCTTTGGCTTGAACAAGTGGTCATGGTGAAAGTGTACTCAACATTTGACCTTAAAAGTGCTTATCACCAGGTGCCAATAGAAGAATCTGATCGGAAGTGCACAGGTTTTGAAGCCAATGGGAGACTCTACCAGTTCTGTCGTATACCTTTTGCTGTGACCAACAGAGTTGCTGTGTTTCAGAGAGCAATGGACAAGATGGTTGATGAGGAAGGTCTCAAAGACAACTTCCCATATCTGGACAACATTACAGTAGCAGGTCAAAACCAACAGGAACATGATGACAATGTGGAATGAATGAATTAGTGCTTTACATGGCAGTGGGAGTATTTCACCCATATGCGACGAGAAAATGTGTAGAAATTCCATGAAGCCATTCAGCGAAGAAACCTTACCCTCAACGAAACCAAGTCTGTGGAATCTAAGGCATATATCAACATACTTGGTTACTGTGTGGGCAATGGTATCATCAAACCAGATCTGGAGTGACTTTGCCCTCTCCAGGAGTATCCTCCTCCAGCATTTGTGTCTCTGCAACACTAAACCAATGTGGATGACCTGTTGTGTTCATGTCAAGAATACTCCAAATTAGTGAACTCCATTATCCACCCATTCAAAAGTAAGCAACAGCTATCATAGAAGTTGTACGTAAATGGCGCCATTTTCTAGCTGGTCTCTAGCATTTTACTCTAGTGACAGACAACGCTCAGTGGCCTTCATGAGCGACAACAGAAAACATTCAAAGATTAAGAACAATAAGTTTCAATCATGGCAACTTGAACTGGCTTTATTCGGTTACACTGTGAAGTATCGCCCAGGCAAGAATAACATGGCACAAGATTCGTTAACATCAAACATCAACATCAAATGTCAACATCAAACCTCAGAGAGATCCACAATGGGTTGGGTCACCCAGGTGTAGCTCAAGTGCTGCACTTTGTGAGATCAAAGAACATGCCATTTTCAACAGAAGATGTCAAGAAAACTTGTTCCACATGTACAATCTGTGCCGAGCTAAAACCACAGTTCTATCGTCCAACTCCTGGAACCCTGATAAAGGCTATGCAGCCAATGGAGCGACTCAGTATTGACTTCAAAGGGCCGCTGCCTACAACATCACGGTGCATACATACTCACAGTGGTGAATGAGTATTCACGCTTCTCTTTTGAATGTCCATGCCCAAACATGCACTCATCAATGGTGATCAAATGTCTAGATCAAATATTAACTCTGTGCTACATTCACTCTGACCGTGGTACATCCTTTCTTTCACAGGAACTCAAGGAATACCTGTCTCAACGAGGCATAGCAACAAGCAAATCCACACCCTACTACCCTATCAGTAAAGGGCAGGTTGAAAGATACAATGGTATCATCTGGAAAATTGTCAGTCTTTCTCTCAAGTCCAAGAATTTGCCTGACTCCAAATGGGAGGTTGTACTACCAGATGCTCTGTATTCCATCCAATCACTTGACAAACACAACCCTGCATGAGCGATTCTTCAGCATTGCTCATCCTGTGGCACATCGATGCCCTCTTGGCTGGATTCCCCAGGACCGGTCCTGCTCCGGAATTCGTCCAAACAAGCAAAAATTATCCTCTTGTGGACCAAGTAGAGCTACGAGATGTCAATGTGCGGTAAATGAACGGTCGGGAATCCACAGTTTCTCTCCGTGACCTGACTCCTTGCCCATCTGTTCCAATGGCTGCTGCACATTATTCACAAGCAGCTCCCAGTGAAGCTGTTGAAGTAAACTTGCCAACCCTTACACCTGATGCTCCCAGTGAAGCTGTTGAAGTAAACTTGCCAACCATTACACCTGATGCTCCCAGTGAAGCCAACCATTACACCTGATGCTCCCAGTCCTTACACCTGATGCTCCCAGTGAAGCTGTTGAAGTAAACTTGCCAACCATTACATCTGATGCTCCCAGTGAAGCTGTTGAAGTAAACTTGCCAACCATTACACCTGATGCTC
>JAUTBT010056284.1:0-15260 GCA_032361225.1 Lepetodrilus schrolli | reverse complement strand
TTACAAAAATATTGTATGCACCATATATTTACTATGATTTTTTCTGTAAGTGCTAAATAGTGATAAACAAAGAAGGACGTTAATTGTGGTCTGAGGCCTTATATAGGTAATGCTACAAGAAAATGTGGCCACCTAGTGCTGCCACCTGGTGATGGAGATGGCCACCGATTAGTCTAAAGTAGAGTTTATCTTAAGGTTCTTACAGTAATGTTTTCCTACCAGAAAAGATAAAAACACTTGACAAGGATTTGATTTTCAGTATGGCCTTGAAAATATAAAACACATTCTGAGTTAAACAAATAAATATAGACTTAACTGCAGAGGAACTCATTAACTTTTATAAAGCAAGATTTTCTCAAACTAAAGATGGAAAAGAAGTTTGTATTCTGCAATTTGTCGACGCATATAAAAATGTCTTATTTGATATCTACACATTTACCAGTTCTTACACATGAAAGATGGACTTGTACCCTTGAGGTACGTTTACAACAATGATGCCAATAATATAAGCGTACATTTCTGTTTTATGAAATCATTAATACTTTTGCTTCAGAAATGGCTCCAGCTCATGAGACAGGACCAATAACTATAAATACAAAAATGACTTGACTACTGCAAGACACAGATGGCTGCCTATTGAAAAATTTGGACCCAAAAAAAGCACACTCAGATCCGAAATGCAACAAAACTGTTAAAAAAGATCAAACAAATAGCTATCCAGACAGATGTATAACTGAAACTCATTAAGTCTTGCAGTAACGGAGACATCAAAATAATTCCATTGATTCTTTTCTGAGAAGAAGTCGGTCATGTTTATTGCAGTGTTTAGTTTTATCATCATCGGCGAATTCCTTTCAAGCCTACGTTGTGGTGTGACTGAGCACACTGCAGTCATAGATGTGGAATACTGTAGATGTAGAATGTGGTATATATGGAATATGGTAGATGTTGAATATGGTAGATGTTGAATATGGTAGATGTTGAATTTGGTAGATGTGGAGTATGGTAGATGTTGAATATGGTAGATGTGGAATTTGGTAGATGTGGAATTTGGTAGATGTGGAGTATGGTAGATGTTGAATATGGTAGATGTGGAATTTGGTAGATGTGGAGTATGATGGTAGATGTGGAATATTGTAGATGTGGAATATTGTAGATGTTGAATATTGTAGATGTTGAATATGGTAGATGCAGAATATGGTAGACATGGAATTCAGCAGATGTGGAATATGGTAGAAGTGGAATATCATAATGGAGTATGGTAAACATGGAATATGGAAGATGTGGAATATAGTTTATCTGTGTGAATCTGCCGATGTTGCCATTGCAATGCAACCAGACTGCGGAAGAACGTCTGGCAATGTTGCACATTCTGTTTATGCAGATGCATCGTGTGCATCCTGTCAACATTCCGACAGCGGGCAATTCAGCAGTTCCAGATATAGAGAGACTCGGTTATTCCTACCCAGAAAAAACAACACATCGCATGCACTGTTTAAACTGAATCCAACTATATGGAAACAGTATGCATACCTTAACCCTTCAGGTTCAAGTCTTAACTTAGCAGGAAATGGGTATATAGTATGCATAGTTGAAAGGGTCAATTTAGATAATGTTTTATGCTGGTGAGATATTATGGTATTAATGCCGATGGGAAATTTATGATTTGATCTACTGATATTAAAAACATGATCAACCTTACCGATTACATTACGAAATATACATATTTGATGAATATAAATAATTTTTAATGTTGTTTAATCCTTATCAGCATGAAGAAATGTATTTATCCATATAAAAAATTGTAACCTAAAATTTGCACAAAAACCCCCAGTAAACCGAGGAATCAAATAACGATCGCCTTATCAGGACACATTAGCATCTCTAGCCCTGCCGTGGAGCTTGCATCAAGGTGAGAGACGATGCCATGAAAGGTAAGGAGATTCTGAGCAGCATGTCCCTGTCATGAGCTTGCAGAGCAGGTGCCTCTCTCTATCGCGGCGTTCACAGGTAATTAAAGCAGCCTATCACTGCATTCGCTTGTAAATCAAATTAGGCAGAGTGGAATCCGGGCTGTAAAGAACTCAGCAACACGGAAGGAATACAAATGTAAGCACGGAGACAGTTTTCTCAAAACATACATGTGTTGTCTTTTATTTCATAGGTTAGTGAATTACTTCTGAGCGATCTGTTTACAATGGGAGGTGAAGACATGACAATTATGCATTACTCTTGGGACCCAGGAGTTGGGGAAATTGTTGCAACTGAAATACTTAACAAAATGGAATTAAAAAACTCATTTGCTAACAACAGTCTGTACTGTACATTGTCGGAAGATTTGTCAGAAGGTAAATTCAAAATTGAAAAAGAAATGAAAAAAGATAAACATAATAATAATAATGTGAACATTTATATTGCGCCAAATCCACTCTTGAAAGCATGATCATAGCGCTACATTATTAAGCCGGTCAATGGATCTGTGTGCATTCAATTTCCTTCTCCTCGCTGGGGCCAATACAACCCAAGCTGCCGTTTCATCAATTTCATCCTTCCGGGTACCCATTCAATGCTGGGTGAACAGAGGCATTTTCAAAATAAGACACTTGCCCAAGGTGATGCCACAAGTTTCTCAGCCTTTGTTTCAGTGTGGGGCAGGAATGAATTCTAGATACGATCAAGTTCTCCGTCTCCCATCCACTAACCAGCCAAGCATTTATAACAGAAAGAAACAGACATATTGCAGGCCACGGTTAACCCTCTCCCTGCTGGATTAACCACAGCCACTGCTCGATAGGGCATCAACAGTTGTTTCATGCTGGGAAAGGGTTAAATATTTACTAAGCTAAATTTTCTTTGCACAACATCTTGGATGAGCACAAATTCTCCTCCAGTCTTATCAACAGCGTACACATTCACTCAATTAGTGGCTACTATTTACAGCTTTAAAACAATGTTCTCCAAGGACATAAAAACACTGACATCTTTAAAGTTAATTATTTAACATTATTTAACATTATTTAACATTATTTAACATTATTTAACATTATCAGCCTGAAATGTCCACTTCAACAATCTTTAACTTCCCGAGCAAAAATTCTAAATATTACGTAAGTGTTTGAGACAGATTTACAAAAAGTAATCTAAATTTTGCAAATTGAATTTAAATGGCTTCTACTGTTGTTTCCTAGTGCAGGTCATCACTTCACTATGGTGATGACCCTGGTATGAATCTGATGAGTTGCTTATTAAACAGATCACAATGATCTTAACAGGTGTCTGAAAGTGTGGGATGTCCCACCCACGAGTAATACCACAATAAATTATCTGTTACATGGTGCTGGGGGAACGATGAACCCAAAATACCACAAATACAGTTTTCATAGATCCTTGAAGATATTGGATGAAAGTTGATGGAAATGGGATAGTCTTTGTCGATGAAATATGAGGTAATTTTTTGGGGACTAAAAATTCATTAAAAATATTCTTTCTTTGGAAAAATCTCTTCTGATGTGGAAAGGCGAGCCCAAACTACCATAAATAAAGTTTTCATTGATCTGATAGTGAATACTTGAAGATAGTGGATGAAAGTTGATAGAGATACAGGAGGCAATTTTTTTTCAATTATTTTTTCTTCTTCCAAATAGTGTAAAATATGAACTACTAGTATTTTTTTTAAACAAATGTTTTGAAAAATTGACTCTAAATATCTTCCAAATTTGTAAAATATTAGATCTAAATACTGGTACATGGAATATTATACAATTAAAAAAACAAAAATGCCTCTAAAATATTTCACAAGGACTATATAGATTCATTTATTCATGCTCATTTGACTATACTGTACTGATTCTGCTTACCTCGGCGTTCTTCAGTGACTTGATAAGAATCTGCACTGTTTCTTCATAGCTTCGTCCCACCATCCTTCCCAGTTTCTCATACATCGCTCCAAGGCACGCGATTGCCGACCTGCAGAAAGAAATAATATATTATATCTAAAAAAAAATATAATGGTATTTATGTAGGACATCACTCATAATTATATTTCTCTGGCATGTATATATAAGACAGCAATACTTGGTGGCATAGCATATAAAACTGGCTTAAACAATACCAATAAATCTTTAACAAAACAGCAGAATGACTACTCCAAAAGCAAGGGAATGTTTAATTCTGCATGAAACATTTAAAAAAAGACAATTCAACATAATAAATTTCATAAGATTATATGCAAATTTACGTAAATGTTATTATTCATTATTCATGGAAATATTTAGACAATTCCACATAGTAAGTTGCATATAAGGATGTTGCAAATAATAAATAAAATTAATTATTCAATGAATTTGTTAACAGGTGGAAACATTACAAAGGCTCGTATCCTAATGTTCCATATTCTATTTAACATCTTGCACAAGTATTGACGAAGACCTCGAAGAAAAAAAACAAATATAAAGCACTCAGTGGCCCTATTCAGACATATCATTATCTATATGCCACATTTGTTCTTTGGGAAAGAAAAATCTACATGCATGAATAACCAGGGCTGTCTACATTAAGCAATTGTGGCAAAGTGTTTGTCTGTCACATTTGTGGATATTGGAAGTGGCACGCAAACAGATGGAAGCCGTGGCAACGAGAATAATTGGTGCCAGGTAGCATTATCTGAGATTCTATCCATCAGCCAATCAACAGGTATCCGGTCCAATCAGCCTACGGTTTTTGCCATGTAGTGCTTATCTACCTTTTCATCTTTGTTCTTTTGGAAATACATTGAACATTTTATAATCTGCTTTCTACAAAAAAGGGATCTATGCTCAGGTTGATATTTTGACTGAAATATGCCAATGATGTTGTCAAATGAAGGTTTCACCTTGAAACAAAATATGGAGATATTCTTTCAAAACAATTAATCGTACAAATGTAATCTTGTAGTTCATAATGGTAAGAATAAGACTAATAAATAGCAGAAGAAAATCCATGTGGAAAATGTCATCTACATGGCACTGTTCAAAAAAGGCAAGACAGTCCAATTTTAATCAATGACAGCTTAGGCTGCTTCCCCATGGGGTTGAGAAGGTCAAATTAGTGCATACTGATCCATTGAACTTGGTGGTATGTTGACTCTGCTGAACATTTATAACCATGTTGGGAAGCTATTTACCGTATCTTACTATTATTATTGTTGTTATTAATTGTTATTATTAGTACTATTATTATGGTTGTTAATTGTTATTATTATTGCTATTCATTATAATTATTATTATTATTAATTATTATATTAAATGTTAATATTATTACCAATTGTTAGGTGAGAGTAATCCCGAATACAGCCTAGCCTCGCATGTCAAACCAATATCCTTGCTCGTCAGTTAAACAGTGCGAGTCACTACGTAGATAGAACTATCTACTCCTTATTACAAAACGTGGCTATTCCATCGCTCTCTGACTACACAGATTTCCCCAGACGCTCGCGGCCAATAAGTTGGCCGACTCGTTTGCACGAAATGTTTGCGATCGGAACAAATCGCCATAGAAGCAATCTTAAAGTTCATCTGGTCGGTAACATAGTAGTTGTGCTGTGGCAGCCGTTTGTGGATTGTCAGTGAGTCTCTGTGATGAAGTTTTGAGATGCCCGTTTAATGTACCATTTATGAAACATTTTGTAACTGGCTGAAAAGCTTAATTATGATCGGTAATAGTTTCATCATACTGAAATAAGATGGCACCCTTTCATGAAGTTCTTGTATCCACAACCACGCCATAACTCTCTGGTAAGTGGGTCTTGATAGCTGTACACAAGACCACTTGTTATGAGAAGGTTAGGGTCTTGTATTAGAAACGGTAACTTTATAAAAAGGTGCCCTAGCACTCACATTGAAAATCTCCATCTCATTTCCCGTCTTAATTAATTCACTAACCCTCATATCATAGTCATATCTGTGGTACCATGTTACTTAATAATTCAAAGGAGTTTGATACTATTACCCAGACAACTGTCACAAGCCCTCATACTATACAGATCTATCTCGGGTCCTTTATTAACCCTTTCCATGCTGAAGGAAACCAGAGATGACTTAAAGACCAGTGTCTATGCCTATTGCAGCAGGGAGAGGGTTAAAAAAGCTAAATGCTATTCTCCACACAACTGTATCTAATCCGAACAATGACGTCATATCTATGTCATTGTGAGACTATCCCACCTCCTGTTAAAAAAGGAGCTTGAAACTATTGTCCACACAACTGAATCTAACAGTAACAATAATACAGAACAATATCTATGAAGTAGGAAGCAGTGCTCTGTCACTGTCAATAAACATTCAATGTCAATACACACAAGTGTCAATAAACATTCAATGTCAATACACACAAGTGTCAACTACACAGTTATAGCCATTAAACCGGTAAATACAGGGGATAATATCGTAAATACAGAGGATAATATCGCTAGGCAAATACGAAAAATGTGTCGTTTATGTTGGCAACAGCCAATGAGAGCTTTTGATCACAGTGGATATACTCATTAGCTGTCAGTCTGTTTTGTTTAGTCGAGTGATGGATCAGCGAATATCACACTTGTTCATATCCTGTCTCATTGACATTAACTTCCATTGTCATACTAGATGTGTTTACCAATATGCTCTATTTAATTTCAACCCTGTAATAGTCTGAACCATTACAATCATCACTGATTTCCATGTAGTTCAATAATAATTTTGTATGGACTCAAATGATGGTCGAGTTCCAATTAAATATTTGGAATTAAAATGTACAAGCTACAATATTACAAAAAGAAAAATGTTCTAACAAATAACAATGTTATTTCTTCAATGCCGCTAAATTTGATTGATATTGATTTGTGTACAAATATCTGAACTAGGAGAAATCCATGGACTGAAAAACACACCCACATTAGAAGCATAATTAGTTCTCTTTCAACGATAAGTCTAATTAGTTCTTTTTCTACAATAGAAATTTCTAAATATACAAAAGATAATTACATTTTAATTAGTTTATTTTAACATTATTGATATTTTACAGAATCACTCATATATTTGTTTCCCTTATACGTCTAATGGTTATTAAAATAAATTTCAATTCGTAATTGTGAAGATAAAAAATATTTATATATTATTCACAATCTGGGCCCTGGATTTACAGCATTGTCTAGTGTTGTAACTCAGACATCAATAACCAATGTCAACTTACAGTCGTGTTGGAAGATAACTGGGCGAGTCGTCTTTATTCCGGATGATGTCATTGCACTTGTCTATGGTCTTGAACAACTCGAATGTGTCGCCTACGCTGAACAGCGTGGCCAGGCATCGCGCCAGTAGTTTCCTGGTGGGCGGGCCAGGAGACTCACTGATCTGATTGGCCAGCTGCTCTACCAGCTTCTTCTGACCTCCCTTGATGTCAGACTGGAAAAAAAAGTATACAAAATTTAGGTAAAGACAAGTTTTGAGCAGTGGTTGCTAAAAGTGACATAAAAATCAATGTGCTCGCTTGAATTGGGATATACAGTCACATTAAAATTATTCCGCTTATATCATGTCCTGTCCCTTTATGACAGGAATGTCCCTTTATGACAGGACAGGAGGAAACCTGTAGCACCTGTAACAATGAGTGTTGCAGTAAACCTGTGAGTACCGACAACTGCCCAAACCAATAAAGGAAACCAGGTCCCCAGTCAAATATTATATATCATAAAAATATCCAATTTAGTTGATGAAGGAATGAAGGAATGAAGGAATGAAGGAATAAAGGAAACCATGAAAACAGGCCCTGAGATTACGAAACATTTTGAGTATTTGAAATCGTACTAAAAAAATGTTTTGGAATCTCTAACCATATTCAATCTTAACATTCTTCCACTTGGTGGAAACCAGAGATGCCCTAAAAAGTAGTAACTGAATATTTTAGAATCATTAGAAACTTGGTAATATGGGCCTAACTTAGTCCTTGTAAAAGACGTTTTGTAGCAATGTTGTTTTTTTTTAATGATTTTTTTTACATTGAAGTGCCAATTTCATTTAAAATGTAAAAAAATCATTAAAAAAATATATAAATTGCATCAGAAGATTTTTTACAAGGACTAGGTTCTTAGTTCTATTTTTCACATACGCCTCATCCCATCAAGAAATAAAAGGCAATATTTCATTAAGTTCGGCACTTCGATAATTACATTAGAAGCAAGTGAAGATGGCTTAAATGAGTTATCCATTGGCAAGTAATATTATTCTTTCTGTTATCTTACAACTGCCAGAATCAATTAAATAAATACGTTATGGCCCTATATACTTGACTACCGCCATCTTGTCGTATTGTTGCCGTGAGGTGATCCGAGATGATACGGAACATATCAAACACTAATACCCAATCTGGAATCTGGAATCCATTCTGTCTGTGTCGAAGCAATACGTCCAAGGTCCTTCCGACAACACAAGAAGCTGCCAGACTACGACAATGAAGCGGAATTGATCTAATTTCATTTCCACATTCCTCCTATAAACGTTTGCCATTATGCTCACGCAAACAGTGCATTACATAGATATCTATTCGAGGAGCAAGCTGGTCAACAAAAGAAAAATAATGGAAAATTTGATTGACAAACAAGTTACTGGTCAGTTGGAATCAACGTAGGAACAGAGCCTCGGCCAGAAGGGTGAGATTGACAGCCGGTGATAGTTAAACTGGTGATGATGGAGTTAGTGGTGCGAGTTGGTCTTTTAATACGTCTGACGGTAATAGTGGAAATACAGTAACCAAGGGTACAGTAACCAAGGGTACAGTAGAGTGTTCCTTCTGGCTGTGAACAATGTATTCACCCATTTTGTGGAGTAGCTAGAGGAAAACATTCAGTGCGGAGAGTTAGCACATTACAAATGGACATTATTATTTTCATCATCATTATTATCATTACTACTAATAAAAATAATGGATATTAACAATATGTCATATATGGCCCCCTAAGGCAGTCTTGAAGTTCTATTATTATTATTATTATTATTATTATTATTATTATTAATATTATTATTATTAATATTATTATTATATCCCCAGCAACTCAAATGCAGAATTGGAATGCTCCTGTTACATTGGCGCCCAATGTATATTGGGACAATTTATAGATGCCTTTTCTTCCAGAGTTGTACTACTGATAATTCCTAGTTCCCTGGGTTGTTAACTAGAGGATGTGTTGCATTATAGATGGCGAGAATGAAGCCAAGTGTGTGACATAAAGTGCTCCTACTATCAGTGAGCGTATTACTTTGGTGAGTCTGCAGACTACCAGACTAACATTCCAGGCCTTGAGGTTAGGAAACCTTTTATTTTTAGTACGGATTTCATGCCTTGCTTTTACTGACTAGATTTACACTGGCTGGTGGTGCTAGCTCACTAGAATAGTCTGCCAGAGTTAGAACACATAGAGTAGATTGGTTGAAGTAAAGACAATTGTGATTTCATCAGAAAACAAGCCCTGCAGTCCCCAAGCCACAAATAAATAAACCCATGGACATATAAAGCAGCGGATTTCCGCGGATATGCAGAAAATTGCCATGCCTGTACTGCCTTGCTCAGTTGTCTACAAACCAGGTCGAAGATATGTTTTACTGAAAGATAGCCGACAGATCGGATGGTATCCGTCTAGTGATCAGGTGGTAGTGTCTGAAAGATCAGATGGTATCTGTGTGGAGAGCAGATGATATCTGTCTGGACGGACAAGAATGTGACCTACCTACTTTCTGTGGCACACATTGTTACTTTAGTGCATATTCCTCCCCAGCCATGACCCATCCCTCCCTTTCCTGCCAACAAATTCTCCTTTCTTCATATGTGCCAGTGGTTTTTCAGAAAACAATCTTCAATATTCCTGCATTAATTTTTAAATGGAAAACTATAAAACTAACCTATCCAGAAACCAAATTTTGTAATAATATTGGTTGAACAAAAGAAATCTTGCAAACGTTCCCAATCATGTTAAAACAATATCACTGAATGGATTTCAAGCACCATTCATCACCACCAAAAAGCTATCAGTCTATGGTGATCAAAAGGGCAGGAACTTTGATCACGGAAATAGCTAATTATGTACAACCTAATCCTATGGAACCTAATGTTACATGCCCCAACCTAATCTTACATGCGCCAAAACTAGCTGTACCAAGTTACACTATTCCGGAGAACAGGCTATATACAATTACAAGCACGATACAATGCCAACAGGAGAGCAACTGTCCATTCTGAATGAATGGAACTCTTCTATTATTGGGAGATTGAAAGCTACAACAGGCAACGTCAGGTATGTCAGTGGTGTGAAAACTGGAATCTCAAGGCTAATGTTAGTGATAAATATTCGTTTGATCTCGGTAAGGATTAATGACCGGGAAAACAAGCTTCTGTCACAGTATTGCACCTAGAACTGATGCCGAGGGACCAGCAACCAGTGTAGCAGATATCTAGAGACCTGCAGAATGTACACAATACCTAGAGACCAGCAACGAGTGTAGCAGTAGAGACCAGCAACGAGTGTAGCAGATATCTAGAGACCTGCAGAATGTACACAATACCTAGGGCAACAGTTAACATTAGCACTAGTCCTGTATCCTGGTGACCAATGGAAACATGGACTTCTTAGGCGTATTACTACCACCACCGTGGTTAAGTAAGACCGATAACTAAAGTCAGTGACTACAAGATAGGGAAACCTTCAATAGACATACAAGATTCCTGTACGAGGAAGTCAGTATAGGTTGGCCATATTGGTCATATCATAACATAGCATTATCTGGTTGGGCATATTACATGGTCATTGATACCATGGCAAAGTCTAAGACCATTGATGCCAATGGAAAACCACTGGTAGTTAAATTGTACTGTTCCTACTACATACTACAGATCATACATGCAGCCATCATGGCCATTGATACCATATTTAAATCAAAGACCTTTGATGCCTGTATATAGAGCTACTAATAGTCATATCATACCATGCTATTGATACCATAGTTAAGCCTAAGACCATTGATGCCGGAACCAAAGATATATCTTCCTAATACCTTGAGCTGGAGGATATTGATACACTGTGACAGATGAGTTAGGTTACCTGGTTACTGCTGATGGTCGGTGTAGACAGCCAGATTGATTTGTTCTCAGTACAAATATACATTGCGCTCAGCTCAGCTCATCTCGCACAAGCTGAATTCAGACGGCTAGTCAACGACAGCGGTATATTACCAGGATTGCATAGAAAAAATTAATTGTGTTGGGAGTTAGTTTGCAGAGTTTAGATGAAAATTAAGTAAATATGAATATTATTTGAAAATGGCTTTTTGTTGAAAATACACATTAAATTTTGTAGCCAAATTAAGGATCAAATAAAAATATGTTATAATATAGCTGTGATTTCTTGATGGTGACTTTCTGTGGAGAAGTATGAACATTGTGACCAATAAAATTCTAAGCATAATTTAAGGTTTGATGAAACAATTTCATACTTAATAATTCTTTCATATAACTAATAAAGAGTTATAAATAGTGACATGTTATTGACAGATTCAAGGATTATCTTAAAACTGTAAAATGTCAATGAAATTTACATCTATCATTAAATGTATGTTATCAACTTGCCCAGTTGTTGGGCCTGGCTGTAAATGTGAAGCTATAGTTCAATCAACAGTGAGAAATACATCAAAGTCTTAGGAACGTTACGAGCTCTCCTAAAAAGTTTCCAAGCACTGGCTGGAATTTCGACCACTGTCCATAAACATCAACCAATGTCCATTACCATCAACCAATGTCCATTACCACCTAATTCCAGAAAAACGCATGCAAAAATAGACATTTTCACAATTTGACACTTTCTGAGAGAATAAATAAAAATTGTTTTTGTTTCCAAAACTATTTATTAGTGCTTTGTGGTGAGGTGTTTGTGAGATACATCGGCAATACTGAAGTTTTAATATTCCCCTGAGCTGTGTTAGTCTGCTCCTGTTTGTTATTGTAGATGGCAATACACTGGAGTGCTATACTATCTATGCATGGATGAGGGATCTGACACCCTGTCATGAAATTCTGGTATCCAATGTAAGTCTATAGCACTCTTGCAGTGACCAGTGAGGGAAGCAGATATGAGAGTGCTCTGGTATCTCAGTGGATATGGAAAAAAAAGTGGGGGTTTAAGCATCTTTAAAGATTCTTTCACTTATATATCATGGCTTGTCATATATTTTTTTGTAGGAAGAAACCTGCAACCTCCATAGCACTGAATGTTGCAGTAAACCTGCAAGCACTGTCTGATACTGACAGAACAAGGAAGATATCTGCATTGCCACAGTACAAACAGTGCATCCTATCCATACCGCATCAGAAAGGTAACTCAAGAACATTGTTGCCTGGCTCACAGGACAGGATTTGAACTTGGGGCCTTTGGCTCTAGTCCAAACGTTTGTTCTACCATTGTGCTACCGCCCGTCCCAGAGCTTTATGAAAGAGTGAAACATTCTTGATAGTGGCTTTAACCCTCTCCCTGCTGGACTAGACACAGGCACTGCTCATGAGGGCATCTCTGGTTGCCTTCAGTATGGAGAGAATTAAACCCCAAATCAATCAATCAATCAATCAATTTATGAAAACGGTCGACTAGCCAGATCGTCATTCTGAACATACCAGGTGTGCTTCGTGAACAGTAACTGATTAGTGCTAGACCTTAATTAACCTTCTACGAGCTGGAGGCAATTAGAGGTGCCTTTTAGAAAAGTGATAGGTTAAAAGGCCAACTTCTGGATGATCACTGTACATAACATTATAAGAGACAATTAGTGTACATAACATTATGATATGATAACTCTTCTGTGATGAAAAGTAAACAACTGTATACAAGATCATTTTAGATTTAGATATCAGCATTGTTGTATTTGGGGGGATTAAATTAGTGTTTTTTTTGGTTGTTGTTGTGTTTTTCGTGGCAGTGGGAATATCTTGTTGCATTCTGTAGATTTAAAAATTACATTTTTATCTCGTCTTCTCAATAGAAACAGAAATGAGTTTTAAATCACCAAAAATCCAGAATTTTGGTAGCCATGGTAACCAATAATGTAACAGTATTTTAACCCTTTGTCTACCGAGTTCATCAGTCTCCAGGGCATCTCCAGTTGACTTCAACAGGAAAAAGGTTTACACTAAATATTCATCGTGACATTCTTGAATTAGGCAACAGTCACACAAATTCTCAATTTCCAATTTACTGTTGATTATTACCAGGAATACATCATTCCCCTGCCATATAGTACACTATGTAATTTATGTGACATTTATAGAATTTATCCGAATCGATAATATGAAGTTGGCAGATATGCAAAACAGTGTAACGAGACACCTGACATTTGTCTTCATTGCATCATTCATAGAACACTAGACTGCTCTCAGCTACTTGTTAAACAGATAACCAATACATAAATAGATAGCACGGATACTTCATGCAATGTATACACCATGTATACTGCTTAGCTAACCATCAAGCAGATGCTGTAGTTGCTAATTATACAAATCACATAAATATTAAATTTAACATTCCAATAAAGAGAGGTTACGGTTACCATAGTTACTCAACATTTTTCTTTGTAAAATTAATTAACTTTGGCGTCTGTCTCTAGACATTTCCTTTGTTTTGTTTTTTATTGCTTGTTGTATTTTTTTTAATCTCTCATGGGAATTTGTTTAATCCATATTTTATGTCCAGTCTCTAATGTAGCAATGCAAAAGCTTTCTATCACAATGTTAAATGCATTATTGAATTTCCCCTTTAAACAAAAATACACATGTCTAAGATTGGGGTAATATCAGAATGTGAGCTGCAAGAGGTGGCAACAAATAGCAGGCATGTCTCCCTAGCCGATTCCACTTGCCAGGAATCAATAAAAGAACAGCCATCTCAAAATATTCATTCTTTTCCCTACCTCCATCCTTTCCACAAATCCATCCTTCAGCTGCGAAGAAAGGTCAATATTTTTTCTCTCAGTGTCTTCCTTTTCTGACGTTATTTATCAATTTTCCTGTTCTATTGACAAATTTGTTTAAATATATCTTTTTCATAAAAATGTACTCTAAGTGATTCCAGTTTTGAGATGGTCCCTAAAATAAATAAAAATATGCAATGCATGTGCATAGGAATGAAGCTGTGAGTCATAAGTGAATTGTCCTCCCTATTAAACTTTCCTGCATTGGAGGAACACAATGAGGACAGAAGCCGAGGAATTCCGACTGATTCCTGCATTGCCTAAAGGTTGGAGACTATCCTTGTCGTAAACATGTGCTAGAAATTATACAGTTCCAGGATGGCAGGACAATTCAGGACAAGCGCTGCCAGTATCAGATGCAGTAATAACCTTAATAACCATTATAATAACCATTATAATAACCATTATAATTACCATAACAACCACAATAACCATACATAATTACCGTACTGTGCTAGATACTGACAATCATCACAGGTTGGCAGAGGAGAGATATATCTCATAATTATTCAAGGACAATATATGTGGGTGTCTAATAGTGCAGTATCAACTATTTAATGATTGCTGTTTCAAATTTAACATGAAACTTTCGACACACACACACACACACACACACACACACACACATACACACACATACACACACAGGCATGTATGAATCCTATCGGCCATGTCTACATGGTAGTACAGTATTTCCACCGCTGACCACACTGTGAGTACTGTATGTGTTACTACTAGATGACCACATTGAGTACTGTATGTGTTCCTACTAGATGACCACACTGTGAGTACTGTAGGTGTTCCTACTAGATGACCACACTGTGAGTACTGTATGTGTTCCTACTAGATGACCACATTGTGAGTACTGTATGTGTTCCTACTAGATGACCACACTGTGAGTACTGTATGTGTTACTACTAGATGACCACACTATGAGTACTGTAGGTGTTCCTACTAGATGACCACACTGTGAGTACTGTAGGTGTTCCTACTAGATGACCACACTGTGAGTACTTATGTGTTACTACTAGATAACAACACTGAGTACTGTAGGTGTTCCTACTAGATGACAACACTGTGAGTACTGTAGGTGTTACTACTAGATAACAACACTGAGTACTGTAGATGTTCCTACTAGATGACCACACTGTGAGTACTGTAGGTGTTACTACTAGATGACCACATTGTGAGTACTGTATGTGTTCCTACTAGATGACCACACTGTGAGTACTGTATGTGTTACTA
>JAUTBT010056273.1:0-15260 GCA_032361225.1 Lepetodrilus schrolli | reverse complement strand
TGTGTGTGTGTGTGCTATACATATAGCTAGCTACAATCTAGCATATTAATAAGCTTCTTATAGTTATACAACACAAGAAAAGTTAAATTGTCATATTACGCAACTTGTGTCTTTCGTACTTACCTGAATTAGAAGACAAAGGGATCCGTGTCGATCCAGTGTATGCTTAATGCAGACAACAGTTCTTTGAAAATTATGCGTTGGTTAACGAATGAGATTTCTCCATTAGCAAACCGATTCCAGACTGATATCATGTCCTAATATAGATTGATGTGTACTCAAACCAGTTTGTTTATAAGCATTTAAAATCTAACACAAATAAATTGTCTAACAAGTGAGTTTGTAATATATTCATTCATTCATTATAATATATTATATTACAATCGAAATACACTTGATAAATGGTCTTACAAATTATAAAATATATATTTGTTTTACCAATATATCAATCACCAAACATTAAGAAAATAGAGAAACACTAGGGTATTAATATTGATATAGCATCTCCACAACTTTATAATTGATCTTAGAATTCATACTTACTTTTTGACAACGTTTCAATCAATCGTCAACGGTCAATGAATGAATTAGTGCTTTACGTCGCAGTGGGAATATTTCACCCCTACGCTACGACTCAACGGTCAAGGACATAAAACTAATTATGTCTCCATAACGACCTAGTTGGACGTCACTTTGTGAACATTAAGATACGTCCAGACAAAGTAATCTCGCAACGTTGTCTGGAGATCATCATGCAACGTTGCAACATGACGTTATCACAACGTTTGCAAAACGTAGTTTCTGGACGGACCGTATGGCGACCAAACGGCAACGTTGACTGGACGTCACCTGCTTGCTGGGAATGGACGTTAACCGTTAACGCTTACTGTGGTTATTGGAGGTTTGAGAAACAGCTTCCAGTAATCTGTCCACGAGGATATTCCCAAAGGCAGGCAAGGTGTGTGCTCGTTCCAGCGAAAGTTCGCTTAATGTGTAGTAGGCATTTACAGGGAAATATCCAATATGGTTATCTTCATTGAGTAGCAAACATACTTACAAGAGACACGTCAAAAGAAAGGTCGCGATTGAATGTTGTCTTTTCTCATTGAATCCAGACTGGCAGAACATATGATGTCCGCTGAATAATTGTTACATAATATGTTGAACCTTGAACGAGTCGAAATAAATGTGAAAAATATATATCAAATGACTTATGTCTAAAAAGGAACGACGATCACGCATTATCATGTTAAGATGAGTAATGTTAAGGTCATTTTACTGAGTCGCTTAGTTCGAAAATGCCTCTGTCTGCCCGGCAGATAATGGACACCCGAAAGGATGTATGATTGTATGATCCCTAGGGAGTCGAGAAGGAATTGAATGCACATAGATCCATTGACCAGGGTAATAATGTAGCTCTAAGATCATGCTTTCTAGAGTGGATTTGGTGCAATATAAATGTTCACATTATTATTATTATTATTGTTATTATTATTATAGTTATTATTACTATCAATATTATTATTATTATTATTATAAAGACAACAGAAACAAAATAAACTTCCCTGCACTCGATGACTGAATTAGTGAATCACTCACTGTAGCTCATACCGGAAGATGGTACGTAATAGTGTATGTCGTAAGTACGCACCACTATCGTCACGGAGCATTGCATACATCGTATGGTTGAATAAAGAGCACGGATAGCTTTACAAAGAGGTATACTATTTCTTTATGTTTGCATTAAAATAAGTTGTTTGTAATACTAACATGTATGCATGAGTTCAATGCGGAGACCAGGTCAAAGGTTGGCATAGTAATTTGCAGGGCTGCGTTCAGGCTACAATATAATTATCTACAAAATGCTACATAACGCTACAGCAGCCGTTCAGGAAACACGTGATAATACTACGTAGCACTACTTTTCACTTCGGATTTTGAGTCCGTAGTGTTTTGTAGGAAATAGTAGGAAAACCCAAAGCATGAAGGAATGAACTGCACGCACGTGCAAACCGATTTCCTGCTATGTTCCTACTAAATTGTTCAGCCAGCCACTACATTGCAGAAAAGAAGCGTAGTGTAGTGTAGGCAATTGTATTGCAGCGTGAACGCAGCCCAGGTTGCGACACCGATCCGAAGACATTGTATTGTTACATCATCATGTGTCACGTGTATGTAGATGTTTACAACTGCCCATAAGAAATGCACATAATTAAACAGATATACTGTACAGAGGCAATACATTGCCATGTACAGCACAACAGTAGTAAGTGCAAGCTTATTATCTCCACGCTACTATGTATCTCTGTCACGTTGACACTGACTCTGTAGCTACTACGTAATACTAGCGTGTAACACATGACAGTCATATAGGTTTACGTGCATTGCATCATCGACTTGACAGCCACATGGATGTAGCATCATTCTCTCTTCAGAATGCACCCACGTTTGGATTATCACTAGCCTGTATCCAATATAATGCGTTTACTTTGTTCCTCGGAATGTTTAAGGCTGTAGATCATGTATTTTAATCTGTCGTGCTGGCGAATGTCCTGTCCTTCCACCAGCTGAAATAGACGCATCGTTATGTAATATGGACATGACTATTAGGGTGCATTCGATTCATCACACTACTGGTGCGAGAGGTGAAGCATGGTGCATGCGCAGTGAGTCCTTGAAACGAACGGTAGGAGTAAACACCGAGTGAATCAATATGTGAAAAATTTTATAAAATAATAATTACATTGACTGACTTCTTCGAATGAACTGCTTTCGCACCCAGAATATCTTGTCAACATGTTAATAAAAGACGAATATATATTCGTTCTTTTGTCTTCTTAATATATAGCTTAATATTGTCATTACACCAATGAATAAGCCTTGCAATTTCTCGTATGTAGCTATCCTCGTTCTCGTAGAATAAGCTGAAAATGGAGAGTATACAGCATTCGACCCTCCTCGGGCTACTTCCGAAGCGTCAGATAGTCCCGTAATTCGGACAGGTCAACCGTCCGGAAGATCCGGCGAAGGATTGCTATCAATATTCTACATATTCGTGAACTTTTAGCATAGTTTTGATTGAAAAAGAACATCTACAACTATGTTTGAATACTATGGCACTAAAATGTGGTAGTCCTGAATACGATCACCAAAGACTCATTTCAAGAGGATATGACATGTTAAACTCATAAAACTAATACATATATGCATAGACCTTAGGATATTAAATATGTTACCTCCTCTCTAAAATTAAATTTTACAAAATAAAGTCTTTTGCACAATAATTAATAACAAAAATGTGTATATTATAGCTATCACTAACTATTTTGAGTAAATATTATTTTATGTAGAGGGGTGACGTTGGAAATACGGAACAACGGTGTAAGACCGTCGAGTGTATGCAGACGTGCATCAGCACGTGCAAATCGAGCCTTTTTGTCTGTTATGTCTTTTCCACGTCGCCCCTCTGCTAAAAATAATAGTTTCTTAAACCATTTGATAGTTATTTAACAGATGTTATGTAAACATACTGGACACAAAAAAAAATGGTTATAATTAACTTATCACGTAGTACAAACTAACAAATTGTATTGTATTGTTTGTTTGTTTGTTGTTCATTCAGGAAAGTATTAATAGACATAATCTACCAAATATGGGCATTATATGTGACATCATGAAGATAGTCCACGAGGGAAACCTAGCATTCATGTCAGAGAGATTATGTACCAAAGGGAAGTGACTCGAGGATGTTCAGAGTGTGTATACACCTGACCTTTCCTGACCTCTCTCGAGTAAAACACTGTGTTCTATTGGGAATTTCATCACTCCAGTGTCACCCTAGGGTTGGTCAATTGATGAATCGAATACTATCTTACAAATTGATACGTCGGTCTCCTCGCAATGGCTAGGGCAAGCCGGACCAGTAGTCTAGCCGGACCAGCTACAGGAGTACCTAGTCATACTAGCGTGTACTAGCCGTGTACTAGCCATAGTGTACTATCCACGGCGATGATTCAATCAGAGGACGTGTACACAGGTTACACATCCCAGTGATAGATGGACAACTTACAGGATTAATTAACATGTCTATATCTACGGAGAAGGACCCGCCCGGGGCATGATTACCTCTTTAGTGAAGATTACTTAAGGCGTCATCCTGTAATGGAACTAGTTCTGGAGCTTAACAGTACCGGTGTCAGTCACAAGTCTTAGGAACCGTCCACGGTAACCAACCAGCCAGTAACGCCAAGGCACTGTGTCAGTGCAGGTATTACGAAACAGCGGAACATACCTTGATAACCACATGATAAGCCTGTCTTCCGGTGTCATGGTTGCACTGTGCCACCGGATCGAGTCCGTAATTACCGATACCGCTGCATACTGGAGATTATAATTACATCGGAATGCTATGCATCTCATCCATCTATTTGTTAAAATTAATAGAAAAGTAAAATTCTGCAATTATTGTTTGGTCCAGATTAAACAAGGCCTCAAGTAATTACGTATTTGACGTCTCGTGGGCTCCGTTATCAAACATTTTCATTAGCACACTACTGATATCTTGACTGATATAGAACGAAGAATTATCTATTCAATATTGGCCTGTCCCTGATAGTGGAATGGGCGTGATCCAGTGTTTTATTCGATTCTTCTAAACCCCCATTACAGCACATTTTGTGCCTATCAAAGAATGAAATCACAGCGTAGATCTTAACTCATGGATACGATCTTACAGGGAGTGCCTGTTCATTAACTCTGATGTAATTGGTACAGTTCGTGCAGGACAGAAAAATGGGTCACTCTCCGGTCATTCTGCAGGAAATCCTGCTACAAGGCCGCTTGATCTGATATTAATCACTGATTACCCAGCCGTCAATCACGACCAATAGTAATCCCGTAAGACTTCGGCTACGCTCATTTCTTTTCTGCCATTTAATTATTATCTCCCTTTAATCCCACTTCTGACACCATGATGAGAGGCTGGGACTATGAATTATTCTGTTTTACTTCAAAGGACGGATTCCATCGACATGTTCCTTTTGTAACCTGGCCGATGGCCGAAGTCTGAGCTCAACCGGAACGGGAAGTTGGCAAGCTGTGCGGATAATTGCAGGAGTTGATGAGGCCGAGCAGGGAACATTGGCGGCCAGAGTGGATTGTAGGACGACGCGTCATGATCGCCATTTACGGGGGTTGAGGTGTAGACTAGAGGGCATGATGACCCGGAATCAGACATTATCTCAGCAGACGTCCCGTGCCTCCACTTGTAGGCGAGTTAGTATCTGCCAGTATTAAATATATATTTATTCGATCTATCAGTCAAGATATCATTCCAGGTCTATTCAACCGAGGACGATATATTTTGGGGATGAGAACACGATCTGAAGGAGCCGTATTAACATAATGGAAGGTTCCGCCCGCGATCTGGCATCGCATGGTAAATGACGAAGGTAGATAGTTGCTACAGGCTTGAATGAATTATTTACATATATACGGCAATACCATTTAGATATCAGTATGGCGTTGGGCTCGGTGATGCGCTGTCTCATTGCTGACTACATTCCTCTATAACATGAATTTAGCATGACGTCGTCCTCTGTAAGCCAGTGGATTGTTTGTTTGATCATCGTTGATTTCGGAGGTACCACATTCCGCTGCATTTGTCAAGTAGGCTACGCGTTCTAACCGGGTGAATTCGTCAAGCTATTTGTACATGTCTCTCTGATAATATTATCACAGATGGCGCTTCCTAACAATACTCAAACACGAGCATATGTCGAAAAACTATTTTATGTTTGTTAATAATTAAATTTCACTACAGTTTACTGCAGGTGATAATGAAACAATAATACTGGTGTATGCATTATTTCAATTTCAGAAGGTTCGATCAGTGCTAGTAAACATTGCTTTAACTATAGGACATGCAGAGATTGTGTCGGCCGCAATGCATAACTGAGCCATTTATCTCAGCTGTAACAACGTATGTCCTAACACTGCTCCAACCATATCATGTTTTAAAAATAAAATCTATAAAATACGCCAACGGTTTAGCAATCATCTACCAATACCAGTAAGCTAAATCCTCACTAATACCATACCAAACCATACGGATCGCAACAGATCTGTTCCCAGGACCAGAAAGTTGACAAAGTCCTAGATCTTCATCTGCAAGAGATCATTAAAAGCACCATACATATATCTACAACTGTAGGTGATGAGTACAAGCTGCAGACAGAGATGTCCTACGTGGACTATGACTGGCATTTGCATGCTTTTGTAATGGACAGTTGGTTGTCTTTTACTTGCTTCTTTTGAAATGATGGAGTGTGACACATTAGATATAGTTGGTCTATCATTGTAGATTACTGTGATTACTCGTGCAACTACTGTGTTATTGATGTCTATAACCATATCTCCATCACCCGCCCTAAAACCCTTCCGTACACCCGTCCTTATGTCTGTCATAAGTAATGTATGTATGTCTGCCGTCCCTCCATTTGCCTGTCTTACGAGATAGGATAATATTACAGGTATATAAGAAATATTTGCTCTCCTTTCCTCCCAATACTCCATATCTTATGCTCTCTATCTCTCCCATTCTGTTTCTATCTCCCTCTGCTTCTCTCTTTCTTTCTTTCTTTCCCTCTCTCTCTCTCTCATTCCCGCTCCTAATTAATTATTTCAAGCTCGCCCTATGTCCTCTGTCTCTATATCTCCATTTCTATCTTTTCTCTACATCTCTCTCTCCCTCTCTCCTCTCTCTCTTTCTCTCTCTCACCCCCCCCCTCTCTCTCTCTTTCTGATATGTGGAATACCGGCATGTACACACTCAAGATTAAATGTCTGTTGGTCAAAATAAGAGCTCAACATTTCCTGTTGCAATCAGTGCTGATGGACTGTGTTAGTGTCTGCCCATCAATCACCACACCACGGACTTTGGAACTTATAACTCATTGCGTGATACAGGGCCTGTATATCTCGCCAGTATCCTTCTATTGGATTAGTCGATGTATACTTCATCCCAGAAGGTCAGCACTGTTACAAATGTGCACACTGGACTGTGCAAAGCTTTGCGTGGGAGGGATTCACCAGAACCTCTTAACAGACACGTTCACAGGTCTCCATATTCTTGTAGACAAAGTAACGAAACGCCTTTGTTCGTTTCATTTCTCAAATAGAGACTCCCATTCATAGACTTGACAATTACGTTCCTCTATGTGTTATCTAGCGTGGCAAGGTGGACTAAAGCGAGCGTACATAATCACGTTATTGAGCATGCGTGTCAAGCCACCCTTCCTGTATGCCATGACTGTGCTAATCCTGGTCTCTGTCAATGGTACAAACATACATGATACAAAAGAAACTGTACGTAATGAGTCTTATTCATTAGTATAAGTAATACATGTTGCAATAATGATCACCAGTAATGCCAGCTGGAACACACATGAACACGTCCCATCTGTAGACTAGAACACGGGATAGGGCAGGACGACATTCCTCTAAGACTCCCCTCAGTCCGGATGTATGTACGTGTTTAGATGCTGCTGCTCAGGTTAGGCCATTGTAGATTCTTGACAAGCCGTGTACTGCTGTGTACTCTAAAAAGACACGTCACTGGGAAATACTACTATATTGAGTTCCACGGAAGGATCGAATGGTAGTCCATACATACACGAAGACGTACACAATGGTTTTACTATAACAGGAAGTGACGTAAGTCTAGGTCTACGCCCGGTCGTCGTCTGGTACGCAGACGAGGGCAACTCGACGGGAGGAACAACCCTGTAGCCACATCCCTGTCGTACGGCTGCTAGCAGTGTGCACGCTGTGTCTGGTACTCGACTCCGCTGCTGATCAGGTAGCAGTTGCATCCATGGATCCAATAACAAAGTTACACTCTAAACCTACGATAACAGGGCAATGGAAACGGGAAATCGGGTGAATGAACGCCCCCTGGCGACTAACCAACACCACGAGCGGCAGACACTCTGGTTGTTCCTTGATAACAGTCTACAAGATGGAAGGAAGGAATGTGCGACTCTCTCGCCGCACTAAGAAAACACAGATGGCACTAATACTCACAAACGAGCGACTTCCCTACAATAACAGGCGGTGTTTACACGAATATATACGTCCGTAGATCGAACACCCCCATGGAGGCCCCACATATATTTCTCTATTACGAAGATTGGCCATTAATTATCATTATAAAAATAACATTTCACATACAAAATTTAAAAATTCACATAACGATGTCAATAACCATATGTTTTGATTAATATAAACACTATCTATGATTTATAAGATTCATACATTATATCAATTCATTATTATTTTTATTCGTCTATATATCACCTAAATACATTTAAACTGTGGATCATTGACCTCTGCGTTGTTGTAGAATGTCGATACCTGACTGTATTCTCTGTATACTACAATATTTCAGGACACAGATTCGTTCAGAACACCGTAAACTACGTTTTTATAAGATTTATGTCAAGGATTAGGTACTTGAGTGGCAAACAAGATAGCAATTTATTCCTATCACGTTCTTCTATTATCCATAATTCACAGATTACCGTGAGTACGTTAGCTAAGCCGAGTATGCACTGGTAGGTTTCATAGACTGCTTATACAGTTTACTATGATCTATTCATGTCAAGGGAATCAGAATATGTGGGGATATTATCAGAAGGAGAACACACACATACACACACGCACGCACACACACACACACACACATACATACACACACACACACACATACATACACACAGACATTAATAATACACAATACTGCACGAATTGAGGATTATCTGTCTGGAGTGGAAGTAATGCTGTAAGAACGGACATGTTTGTGAGGGGACGCCAGTGGTTATATCACGATGATACATACTCTGCCATTCGGGGTTACACGTGGGCTATTGCTTTATTACACATGGTGCTTTGTAATTAAACTAAATTAACAAAACCATGCAGCTAAAATAGCTCGATATATTCATAGTAAGCAGAGTTAATACCACTAGTGTGACGTCATAGATTACTGCCTCGTTTTCTTGGGATAACAAAAATAAATAAATTATAAGTTAATGTCGACTTATGGAAAGCAAGCTAAGGGAGACACGTAAACAATATAAGCATTACCTCTCTTGTTGTCTGGTACCAACTGCACATGATAGCGTATGATGTCACGTGCATGTCATGTCACGTGTTGACATCTATAGCATGATTCAACATTTGGATTACGGTACTTTGACATCGTTAGACTACTGTACATCCCTCGACGTGTCTTCATTGTGCACGCATGTAATGCACTGCGACATCCGACCTCCTGTGTACTTGGCTAACAACAAGTCTTCTATGTAGTAGGTATTCATTTAGCATTAATGGAGCAATTAGTACTATGTACTGTACAGTTCAATGTAGAATGCCTGTTTTCAACAACATACTAATAGTAAAGAGTTAATAACCATCTTTATTGATGGCGTGTGTATAGGTGGTAAAAGGTCATTCTGGGAATGTTGAATGAAAACATGATCTAAGCCTCTGAAAGCCATTAACGTTGGTTGTGAAAGGTGGCGTATGTATCTAGAATGTACAGGAATGTTCGTAAGTGAATGTTTTTGAAGCCGGTGTAGAGGTCCAAGGTTGCTGTTGAATATGGTGGCCAGTGGTGGGTTTGATTAAAAGCAAGAATTCCTCTGCACATATAGTCAGTAGAACAACACTCTCGTCTGGCCATTAATGTGTAATGCATAATCATTCCCTGTTGATAATAGCCGTACATACATGAACATGCATCACCGTTTGCACAGTGTGTGTGTGGTGGTGCTCTGTGTGTGTGTGTGTATGTGTGTGTGTGTGTGTGTGTGTGTGGTGCTGTGTGTGTGGGGGGGGAGGGGGGGGCAACCTTCACTCATTTTAGTAATGTTTTCTTAATGTCCAACAGATGGTGGTCAATGTTTATAGAGGATTTATCAAAGCAAACTTGACTTATTTGGCAATAAAGTAAAATTTATATGTAGATTTAGATTTAGATATATAGATTCCTCAAACAGCAACAATGGAATAGATATACAAATCCACGCAGCTTTACTGGATGTGGTAGACACGTCGGATGTGGTAGACACTATCGGATGTGGTAGACACGTCGTCATTGTTGAGAAATCATCAGACAATTGATGGCTTTGTGCCGAGTCTGTTGCAAATGAGAACAGCTCTTATTAATTCCATATTATTAATTCATAATTGTGAATTCCCTGGTTGGTGTTAGTATTAGAGCAACTGACGCTCAGTCGGCTATATACCATTGGCCACTGCTAAATCATGCATGTGTAACTGGCATGCCAGGCAGACACACGCGAGATGCATTAGCCTAAGTTACTTCATCTCGTCAGGGTGCGCGTGCACCACATAGCAGACGGGTTTTCATTAAGACTGATGATGGTGTTAATAGATGTTTTAATTTTATGTTTCATTATTTGTGTACCAGCTCACTTGCAGCTATGTACCATCTGGAGTATGACATGACGTGATACGCCATCATGAGGATGTGGCCAACAGATCTGTGTTTGCTGCAGATCCACTCTATGGAATACGGACAAGAAATCGGGTATTAACCAGTGTGTACCTCACCCACAATGAGTGGATGGGGAATATACATCAGTACAATCAATACACAGCTATCCAGGGGTACCCATAGGAATTGTATATCTTCATCATGTTCATGCTACTTGAGCAGAACCAACTCAATCTTCTCAGGACACCAAATTATTTATCGTGAAAACGTTCAGTAAATGTACATACATAATCTCGATCCACAACCTGAGAGACATTTACCAACGCTGTGACTCACTAGTAATAGCTTACGTGTTTACAAGTAGCGTTAATTCATGTACCACTGAATTGTGACGGCACATTCTGCAGGCTTTTGGCCTCACTACTATACGTCAAATTGCCTAATCTGTCAAATAGTACACCAATTGGTACAATATAGGTAATACTGAATTTCATAAGAATACCTACTAAGTACTAACACACCTACTTTCGGATACACACAACATTAGTTTATATTTGCTCTTAACCTTACAAGCGAGTCAAATTACGATTGCTTGAATCCTATGTGTGTTGGCGAGAGTTTCGCCATTGGTATCAGTAGTGTTCACCGTTGAAATCGTACACAGGTTTTTCAATTACGACTCGCTCCCCATTTAGTCCTCCCTCTAAGAATCAATACAAGTGCCCGACTTCGGGTCAGAGATGAAAAAGTGAGTTTACCATCGATATGAACACGACTACGAGCTTAAGAAAACAGCGCTGCTCTACGTCTTCATTGAACCCTCCACGTTGCCAACACACTTAAAACATTCTGCATAACCCGGACTTCCCAAAGGGAAATTACATTACAGAATCAATTTGTTCCCCAGCTGATGGTGGTAGTGAGATGTTAGTCCCATCTGTGAACTGGCCGGTATTATTACAACCTGCAGATAGAGATAGGCCCGCCACAGTCGGCAATAACCTTCCAGACCTACCAGTAGTTTGATGTGAACGACCAGAGACAATTTACCAGAAAGTGTTCATCATATGACAGCATGTCGCCCACTAGTTTCTCGCATGATGTCGTTATTGCGTCAATGCTCGTAGAAGACTATGTAGTATGTAAAACATGAATAACAGTAGTCAGTTCATACACAATACTACTTAGGAAGCACGGACGACCAGATGTCCATGTATCGGTGTATGTCATCCGCGCTGCTGGACACCCATTCATTCCGTATACGAATACTAAACAAAAACATGTATGCCTTTGTCTGTACACTTATCCTGTATTTATAGTAATGGTTAACACGTCTGGTGAGTGTTCATTCATGTACATTTAATCTCTGTCTCGATGCTGTACATTGCATGCAATGTCTACGTATCTATGTCTAGATAGTTAGGAAACATTACAACGCCGCTCCCACACGTGATGATGACTGTTCCACCAGGCAACACAGTTTTGTCACTACTATAGGTATTAAGTTGTGGCCGTCACTTCTGCGTACTCCGAGTTTCGCTCACGTTGAGGAATTCCACCACAGTTGACCTAGTTATTGATGATAATTAGCCCACTTTGGATAAACGACTATTGTGAAGGCAATTAACGTGATCGCGATTAATCATATAATGAACTCTTACGAGCAAATACCTTCGGAACATACACGGACTCGTATTTCTAAAGGTCAGTACACATGAATATGCTGAGCTGGCCCCCGTTCCACGGAACAATCGTAGCTACGAGAGTCGTAACTCCTTAGTAACTCCACGCTAATGTACAGGAGATACGACTCTCAGGGCCCCACGGGTGGTCTGTGGAACTGGCCCCTGTGGTTTAGATTTACTAGTGTACCAAATGCAATATTCTGGAAAATGGGCATGTCAAAACTCCTGAAAGTGTTAAGTCTAATACGTTGGAGCGATGCCTAACACTTAGCAGACTGGCTATAGATTACATTCTATTTACTGTTAACTGGAATTGGACACGAGAACTAATAGTTTAACGAATAGTTATCATGAAACATGTGATATTTGTTTGATATGAAACGGGTTGAATTGTCTTCGCTAAAGGTATGCGTTTTGAAATGAGAAACGTACACCACACGATGATAGTCATTAGCTTACAGTGAGTGAGTGAGTGCATTTTTGTTTTACGTCACAGCGGGAATCTTTCACCCATACGTGACGGTGAACTAATTAACTATAAAAACTATGAAAAACTATGAAAAGTCGTCAACACAGTCAAGCAAGATGTGCTTGACCGACTTCACATCTAAACGAAAATCAACCCACCCCTATCAACGCCTTTCCCCGTCGTCATGCGATGCTTAAGAATTCCTGACACATTGTACAAGTTACAAAAACAATATGAAAATTCATATGTTAGTTTGACGTAATAATGAACCGCTCGAGCGATCACTCAAGTTTGGAGATTGTTATCTCCGTCAATGCGATTCATCCCGTGGGGGGAAAACTCTTTTTCGCTTGGTTAAATCACTCACGATTACTCTTATAGCACCCATACTATATTTATACTGTCATCACATAGACGACCGCGGTATATCATATTCAATATTAATTGCGACCCAGTGCACGCGGTGTGAGTCAGTAATCCAAAACGAATTTGGAATCGTCTCATTCGACTTTTACACCCAGCGGTAACTCCTATAATTCACCCCGCTCCTACACCACCGGAAGACAAGCGCGCGCTTCCGCTACGATGCTCGCGCCTGATTCTTCATCCTACACTTGCCGTGACAGATGCTGATTTTTGAAGATAGAGTCGGTCAGGCGGTAAATGAAAAAGCACAAGTCTATCAGACTAAGATAGGCCAAATGAAAATTCTCATCCCGGTGCTGGATAGTGCCATTAGTGAAGCTATTTACCCCTGGATATTCCAGTGAATAACCCCGTGCAAGGGTCTTGTCGCTGCCATTCCATCCCACAGTAGACTGAGTCCTAGCCGGATGAATAGAAGGGACATCTCCACGATCGCTTCCGAAGTAGAATAGGTTATATATAGAGCTATAGTTACCTCCACGGGCAATGTAATGCGAAGGCGATCGCGAAGCTTGGCGAGGACAACTACATTTCAACAGGGGACGTGTTGAAAGTTAGAACGCGACTAATTCGTCATTCGCCGATCCGCCGAAAAACTTATGCGAGGTTAAACATAAATATTTGACCTTCCGTCGTTGATGATGATCCATGATGATGATGGTGATGTTGATACTGGTAGTGGTGGTGATGATGATGGCGATGATGACGATGACAGTGATACTATTGATGGTGGTAGTGGTGTAGATGATGGTGTTGTTGTCGACGATGACGATGACGATGTTGCTGCTATTGCACCATCATGTTGTTCTACTGTTGCGTTCAAAATAATTATGTTATAAAAACAAAAGAAGAAATTTCAATGACGTCAAACCACCTATTTACACCGGTATATAATACTTCATGTTAGGAATTTTTTAGAAGTGTATCGGAGGTAAAATGTAAACAAAATAATTCTATGTACATTTAATAGTGAACAAATAATAGTAAATTAGATAACTGAGGTGTAATGCGGAATACGTATATAACAATGTCAAATTGCCACTTTGCTTCCTCATTAATATTACATGAATGCGCCAGCTATTTCTACGTATTTCTTTTCCATTTTAGTTTGCGTGTTTATTTGTTATCATCGTTAATAGAACCCTTTTCGAAAGGTAAGCAATTGGACCTACATGTATTGTAGTTCCGAAGAAATCATAGTTTTACTTGCCATACGATAATTGTACTGTGCCGTATATAAACTGTGTAATATATGTTTTAATTACCTTAAACTGGCATATATTGATTTGTCAGGAGTGATTATTGGGAACTCCGGGCAAGTCATGAAACATCCAAACCAGTCTATTGGAAACAGTCACCCCGGGATCACTTAGATAACCGAGACTCTTCTAATAAATTCCATATGCACGTCTTCAATGGCATCCGCATCTGTAATTTGATGGATTACTTTGTTTGACAGGCAATTGGTTAACTAAGTCCTGATTGACACAAAACGACATTTTACACATAAAGATAAGCGAAATCGACACGGAAATTGTCCATTGCTATTCGTATTCAAATTAATTTTGATGGCGGTTTTTTTTAGGAACCCATATTGGTGCTGTTACGTGATCAATTGATCAATAGGTATGTGAAAGCAATAGCGAGTGCATTAATTATGCTCCCCGGGATAGGAATTGCATGTACGGACGTTACAGAAGCGGCAGACACCTACGTACGACGGTCAGTCGCAGACAAATGCGAAATGCCATCAAGACGCCACGTCAGATTTTATATTTCTCATATCTTTCTCATTTCTCGGAAATACTGCGAGTTACATATGTAAATGGAGAGGTCCATCACCGTAATGTCTGTTAATATATCCACTGTAATATGATTTTTCGGTTATTGTGTAATGGAACGGAGTTTGAATCACAACCTTGGGTGTTCGATATCTCTCCCTGCCCCCCCCCCCCTCTCTCCCTCTCACTCTCTCTCGCACTCTCTCTCTCTACTCTCTCATCTCTCTCTCTCTCTCTCCCACTCTCGCTCTCTCTCTCCTCTCTCCCTCTCTCTCCCACTCTCTCCCTCTCTCTCTCCCCCCCCTCTCTCTCTCTCTCTCTCTCTCTCTCTCTCTCTCCGTATACTGCACGGTTGGCACTGTTAAAGTTACTTCACTATG
>JAUTBT010056261.1:0-33757 GCA_032361225.1 Lepetodrilus schrolli | reverse complement strand
CTAAGTTACCTTCAGCAAGGTTGCCATCAACTAAGTTACCTTCAGCAAGGTTGCCATCAACTAAGTTACCTTCAGCAAGGTTGCCATCAACTAAGTTACCTTCAGCAAGGTTGCCATCAACTAAGTTACCTTCAGCAAGGTTGCCATCAACTAAGTTACCTTCAGCAGGGTGGCATCAACTAAGTTACCTTCAGCAAGGTTGCCATCAACCAAGTTACCTTCAGCAGGGTGGCATCAACTAAGTTACCTTCAGCAAGGTTGCCATCAACTAAGTTACCGTCAGCTATATTACCCTCAGCACAACACTGGTACAAGCCAGACTTTCTCGTCATGGTGGCGACTCCACAGGACATCCTCCGCCGCTATCATTGGGATTCCTGTCTCAGAATAGATTCATTGCCATAGAATAGCCGGTAGAATGAATTGGAACTTAACCATCTAGTATGGTTGTAATAATGAAAGCATTTCCTAAGCCATCTTGTAGTCCTACAATTTTACCGTCAAATTACGCCATCTTTAGAGAATAGCATTAAAATGTTAAAAGCAAGAATAAAAACAACATGAGAGCCTGTTCTCTACTGAGATGCTCTAGGAATACTATTTAGTAGCACCCTTTAATATTAATCCATTGCCTTAGTATGAACTGTAGCTTATTTGTTAGCTATCATATGATAATAAGCTGAAGGAATACATACAATGCAAAACATAAATAGAAACAGCGACCTATAAAAATAAAACTCCATTGTAGTCAAACAATGATAAGGGTACCTTAGAGTTACGCCTGGTCGTACAGGAGAGCCCAGGATAGTCTCATGGATCTGGACGTCAGGGTGAATCATTCTATCGAGTTTGTTCCTCTTTGTATGTCGTAAATTACATTTTCAGTGAAATAGCTACTGGTTATCTACTAAATATTAGGGCACGCTATCAGGAACCTAAGAGGCTATGGCGTTCGCGTATTTGTCTTCTTGGCTGGTCACTAGTGGTGCGCTAGATGGTCTCTCAGTGGATACGAGACCTTCATGAAATGATACCCAGTATCATTTGTCGGTTTGTGTTTTCTTCTGCCAACATAAAGAATGTAGTCTCTGCAATGTATTTCGACACTAACCCAATAATGACTTTCAAATTACGATCACTATCGACTGGTCCATCGACTGCATACCTTGGGTAAATGATGCACACATATGGCACGCACCTGTGACTTCTTTGTCGGAAAGTATTAAGCATAGGTGTAACGACACACGTGAAAGTAGACCGCGGGTGGCATGTTTGTGCTTCTGTGTAATTCCTAGTGTCTTAAAACAGGAGATAAGACACAGAGCGATGTATACCTCCGCCTCTACAGCTGGTATGTACAGTCGGTGGAAACCAACTAGAAAATCGGATAAGAATCACTGATGACGTGCTAGGAAAGAATTTAGAAAAAAAAACACGCTACGTGTGGTAATTTATTTTTGTTGAATACTAGCAGATATTATTTTGTTTATAAATAATAATAATAATAATAACTATAATGACTACTACTAATAATAGCACTACATCTATTACTACTACTACTAATAATATATTATAATAATAATAATAATACTAAATAAAATATAATAATACTAAAATATTGACTACTACTACTAATAATAATAATACTAATAAAATATAATAATAATAAAATATAGACTAACAATAATAATAACAATAATAATAACAATAAAATATAATAATAATAAAATATAGACTAATAATAATAATAATAATAATAACAATAAATGCAGTATTTACAGTGTTTATGTTTTGTTTGTAAATACCAGTACTTCAATTATTTAACTGGAAATAAAGAGATATACGTATGTGTTCTATCTCCGATCTCAACAAAACTAACTAAGCTACATTGGTCCCAGTTCCACAGAACGCTCGCAGCGCAATGAGAGTCGTAACTCTAAATACGTTAACATTGACTCTGTCAGCACCAGGATCGTTCTGTGGAATGGGGCCCAGGCTGGTCAATGCACCCTTTGGAGATTACAGTGTTGCACCACGTTAGATCAATGGATGTTGGGTGTAACAGACACCATCAGAGCCAATATGCAGAAGCAGATAAATACTGAAGTTAGCTGGCTCCCTTTATTGATATACACTTGATAAAAGCGGCGCCGCATATGATATTATTATATACAGTCACAAGAAGACAAATAACTCCGACCTATCGCTTGACGGTTCTCCAAGTACGACATAGGATTGAACCCGCACACATATGGTTTGCGTGCATATGCACCGCTAGCTTCTGAAGATAAGTCTTATTAGTAGTCGTACGGAAATAGAAAAGTACTTCTCAGAGTTTGATGAAAATGAACCGTTTGAAAACATTAACCTTGTGCGTGTACTTGTGTATGTGTACATTGTCGACAGTACGTGTACAGATCGAAATATACGTAGCGTAATTAACATATTTTAATAAGATTAATTTTGTTAATAATAAAGTTAACGTTAATGCCGTATGTGTCCACTTTGTGGTAGTTTATGGATTGTTCTTTTCTCTTCTATTTGTTTGTTTATTTATTTATCTTGAAAGTCACACAAGTAGTCCATCCATAACATCAACATTCCTGTATTTACCTAATCAGTGCACTGTATATCTTGATGTAATTAGAATAATTAATAATTTGTAGCTACGTGTTATGGTGTAACTACATACGACTCTATGTACAGTAGAGCTGGAAAGGATCTACTTAGAAAGATCACCACACACAGATTGGAACAGGCATACTAGTACTTTCAAAGGGACGTCGTATTGACTACATTGGGTATCTGGTGCATCTTCTGATGCTTTCCAGGAGGGTTATTGAAGGTCCAAAAAATCGTCAAATAGCTTGAAGATTCACCGAGTGACCTTTGCCGTTACATGTCGTAAGGTGATCGTACAGAACGAGAAGCACGCCCTGCCAGACTCCTAGATCATATACTCTTGATTACGGACTCCGGGGTCTTCAAATACGTCTTTGGCAGGCCGAGTGTAAACCCAACACGGCGCATCTCTTCGCCAGACCCTGATTCAAGGGAGTCCTTCCCACCAATGAACATCCTGACGGGACGGTAGCTAAAACATCCCCATTTCTATGCAGCGCCAGAGGTTCATGATAACAATCAAACAAGTGGTGTAAAAACGCCATAAGTATGAAGGAAGCCATTTATTGCTTTACCTCCCTTGGTGCATAGGGAGAATCAGGTACAACTTGCAGCTGAACAGCTTAACCCTTCGCAGACACCAAAGTAAAGGAACCGTGTGATGAGTACACACTAAAGTAGCTGATTTTGATTTCATGGGTTAATGAATTAGACGATATAATGTGGAAACCCAGGCCACGTGATAAACGTGTGTTATCTTACTTTTTGTCCGCTTCACAACTTCATAAAATCGACGGAGATAATTTGCTGAAATAAAAGACCCGAAATTGTAAAGAAAATATCAACTGACTTCGTAAATCAAGTGTTTTACGTTTAACTGTTTCCAGAATCGACTTCCAGCTGTCTTGAAGTGTTCGCCGTTGCCCTGTTATGTGAACAAGTGAACACGTGCAGTCCAGACACAGGACCAATGGACATGTAGCCGGGATATGACCGGGTTCCATTTGTAGCCGACGGCAATGCAGCATAAATACAGAAAATAAATCTCAATACTCTCATACAAGGGCCATTATTTCATAAGTAGTGCATATGCGTACAACCACACAAAGCCATAATATTAATCTGATAATTGGTGTTAAATGGAGTTGACAATTAGACTAGTGCGCGCGCGCGCGTGTGTGTGTGTGCGTGTGTGTGTGTACGTGTGTGTGTGCGCGCGTGTTTGTGTGTGTGCCTTTTGTAGATAAAAAGGCGATTCTAAAAGGGCTTACAGTATAATGCATGAATGGCTTCTTACGGCCAATGGTTAACCAATGTATATTATGAGTATAAGCACGCAGATCCTGTCACAAATCTTGTGATCAGGAGTTAGCTGGAAACTGTTCAATGCTTGACGCAAACATTTTCCTATATACAGTGCGTGTTCACCCTTGTATATGTGGCATCGTCCTTGTTCAGTAATACATAATTATCAAAATACTACCAATGCAAATCTGGTGTTATTTATTACTGTAGGTCACGTCCCATATCAATTGGCATTATAAACATATGATATACTAGTAGTACATAAACATTTCAAAGTTGTATTCACAGTTAGTCCAATACAATTGTATACATGCCATTCACAACTAGCTAGGCCCACGATACATCATGCGTGTTTTATTTACATAATCGTAGCTGTGTTGTGTGTGGTATGTATGTGTCATTATCGGTGTTGTGTTGTGTTGTGTTGTGTTGTGTTGTGTTGTGTGTGTGTGTGTGCGTGTGTGTGTGTGCGTGCGTGTGTGTGTCCGTGTGCGTGTGTGTGCGTGTGTGTGCATTGATGTGTGAGAATGTCGTCTAATTGGCCAACCTTCGCATTTTGCCTAGGTGTATACAGTTACATTCACCACTTCTTTCTCACCATGCCGCATGGGGAACAATATTTCAACCATCGCCCGACAGATGTATATCCTTATTCTAATGTAATCTCTATTTAGTTGCCTTTGACTGTATTGTCTAACCATTATCATACACAGTTAGTAACTGTCAACACAAACAGTTGAGTAAATCTGTTTTACTCATATATCTATTTGCCTGGTTGAAGCCAGTAGCATTCACAACATCACAAGAACTGGTGATGGATAGCAAGTGTTATTTTGCAAGTTGTAGTGTAAAAAGACACTGCATTCGAAACGAAAAACAATAATATCGTGTAAGTGTGTATTTGCAGATTTCAACGGGCCAGTCAACACAGCAGGTGGACAGGTGATTTTTCGGGGGACTAGTAAATGTTTGAGTTAATGTATATTTAAGTTTGTCATTGATACAAGTCTTAGGCATAAAAAAAACAATGAGAAGTATACAGTTATCTGTTCAGCAGGTGAATAGGTAGCGTCAGGAGTACTGCAGAAGAAGGTACACATAATCTGCACGCAGTGACCTGTACTGTTGGGAATTGAGGTTAGAATGAGATATCTTCACTTGCCAAAATGTATACCGAGACGTATCTTTAGAAAAATAAAAATATTCCGAGATTTCCATAGATATTTGCAAAAGTTGATATGCCAGCATACTTATTTCGTAATCACTACAAAATAAAATACCCGGATCTTTGTCTACAATAATCGCACCAACAAGTCATATGCATGTTCAAAGTATACTCTAACTTTGATTTAATTATGCCACTATTATAGTACAGTTTTTAGTATATTTTGGAAACTGTGAGGAACCTATATTGTTATCATTGAAATGTTTTAAAAATAAAAATCGGTAAAGTTTTTAACCCAGATAAAATTGCAACATAAACACCATCTGATTATCATACTAAAAATATAGCTTAATATAACAATCTGAAATATGTCAAATTTGCTAATGTATCGTAATGTGTTGATGGATGAATGAAATGAATGAAACAATAATGCAATGAAGACGTGGGTATACTATACAATCTGCTCGACAACCAGCATTATTGACCTGTTAAGGAAGTATAGGTTTACGTGCATGTAAGGACTTGATATATTGAAGCATGTCTTTTTAATGGGCCTCATTATTCATGTAAGCCGTTGTAATGTGTCTGAACTCTGACGTAAATAGGTGACATTATGTCAGATCTTTCAATCTCGTACCATGTGTTCGTACAAAGATATACTAATATATGGTAAAAATGATAAGTCTTCTCGAGCTTCACGTAATTATGATATTAAATTTCGAATTGGGTCATGATGCGAGATTTGATGAAAGAAATGATCATTGGTGACTGATCGCAGGTTTGGTACAATACCAATTGCTACAGATGTTGCATGTTACCTAACTGTCAAACTGCAATGACATCTAACAGATATTGAATACCTCTGTAAACCGCAATAAAATACAATATGAAACCGTATGAATTTTAATTAATCTGCAATTTAAGTATTTTGTTACTGATAGTACAATTAATGTTATCTAGATTTTAATAATAACAGTTAATGGAGCATATGTTCCATGAAATAAACAAGTGTGAAACAGTATATTAATTGTTAACTAACGAATTGGAATTTGCATGGTTAGTACTCTCAACTGCGGACTATTTGAGAGCGATATTTTAAAACCAACTTAAGTCACGAATAGAACTAAGCTTGGGTTTTAATAATTAGTCAACTGATAAAAATCAGTAATTGTATTTCTTAGTTCTAATTGTTAACTGAAAACTGCTTAACGGGGGTGGGGGGTGGGGGGGGGGAGGGCGTGGCGGAGCTGAGTCAATTTATATACATTTGAATTTACAGCTGAGTTCTTATATTTTATATTTTTTAATTTAAAAAAAAGAAAGTATTATTCATTTAGGTATATAGGGGCCAGGTATATAGGGTCGATCGTAGCGTTGCGTGAGTCGTACCTCACACAAGTTACCATTCTCGTAGCACTACGATCGTTCAGTGGAACGGGGGTCTGCTCGGTGTAACCTATCAGTACTGGAGCAAAGCGGAAATGACGCGAGGGTTGCGATTGGTCTACCATGGTCGTTAGACAGTGCGTGGACACCGAGTCATCCGAGCAGTTCTCACTTGACGTACGACATACTCGGTCATACGATGTCGTAATTCGTTACAACACCTTGTTAGATTTCACTCCCTCTGACACTCTGTGTCAAACTGTCGAGGCGTTACCTAATCGGGTTTCTGTCTTTGTCAAGGTAAATCAGTCTATTCTTCTGAGAACCCGCTGTTTTTTGTCCAGATGTATGTTACTTCAGAGAATTCAATGTTGAGAAGTAGTAAAAGTATCTTTCTCAGGTGACCACGCCGATGTTAAACATGAGATTTCGTACACGCGTGGAATTTTTCGCATTTAACGACAACACGGTTTTGATGAGGGATCGTTGATGGAAGCATTGGGGTTAAAGGCCTGCACTCGTTATCGCTGCCCTGGCTGTGTGGTAAGAATAACACAGACCACTATAACATGTATGCTAAATGCATTATAACGCTCTTGCTGCACATTGCATTTCAATATGCTACTTTGCAATATGAGCATTTTTGTACTAACTGTTACTCCACTGTTAAACTATCGCAAGTTAGGCCACACAAAGAAAAGCGAAAATTTCAGGTAACAGCAATCTACAACAACGCTCTGACGGTAAGCTACTTTAGTATGTGCCACGTCGTGTTTTCACCCAAACACTCCTATTCAAAATATCCCTCTAAAACAGTTAAGCGAGTCTAGATTACCGGAGAAGTTTCACTTTCTGAGACTATGGATAGTCTAGCTACTTAAAATATGAACTTTCAGTATATGTACATTATGATATGATAGAAAACACCAAGAAATAAATTCGTTATCTACACTTATTACCTTATGCTGTTGGGGTTTTTTTTGTTTTTTTTTGTTTTTGTTTTTTTTTTGCTGTAAATAAAATACTTTTTTTCAGGAAGTAAATTCAACCTAGAATCAAACACTAGTAATAAAGTGTTCCAAAATTTGCTCGTCCTGAGTGACCCGACTACAATCGGCGAATACTGCACTATCTGACCCCAGGTGTCTTCTACTTGCCATAATCCCTGTGAATCAATTACAAAATCGTGAATATTGATCCCGGCAATTGACAAGGGCTTTTACAGTTGAATCCTATCGAGGTTTCAAACTACACGGACCTGTGTAATATTAGCCAGACCTTAGTACATCGACCTGAGAGAGGCTCAGGGAATCCTTCTAAACTCTGTGTGTGTGTTTACCCGACAACTTGTCTATAGTGATCGCATAGGCAATCTTATAGGAAGGATACTGTAACCCAACATCGGATCAAAGGGTCAATCATTGGTTCATTATTAGTGTTGCACTCAGTCAACTTGGCAATGCTAAACCCACTGACCACAGAATCACGAAATGCCGTACGATATCCTTAAAACATCATTCCAGATCTTTGTCATGCAGTGTATATCATTTGACTAAATATGTAAAATCACTGTCCAAAGTATAATATTCGTGGGTAACGTAACACCGTTTCCTTTATTCTGAAACATTGGCTTTTCTTAAAACCGAATACTGTTGTTTTTTTCCATGCGGATTGCATTACTTAAAAGTTGTTTTAAAACCTTATAAGCAAGATCGACGTAAACGATTTATCGAGTGTTGTACTAGTTAATCGTGATAATCACGAGATTGAAATTGCTGTGAATCACGTGCTCTTCGCACTGTACTTATAAGTAGACGTGTACACTACGCGGTGGATGCCTTGACACCCAGGTAATGGCTCGACCCCCAGGGAATGTCCTGACCCCCCAGGGGATCTCATGCCACACAAAACTTATTAATGCAAGAGTTGCTCACATCTCAACCTGTTGGAGGGCCACACTGACGGATTAGCGGTTCAAGTTCCGATATTTAGTGCCAGGTGCATGTTAACATATCAATGAACATTACGTGCATGTGTTGATATGAAATATATGTAAATCAGATTATGAGCATATCAGCGGCCTTGACAACATTATGTTTAACTGCACACAAAAGCGTTACAGACTAAGTGCACAGCATGAGATGTGTATCATGGTAATTTTGCACAGCAAAAATAGATCGCATTATTATCATATAACAAGCAAACTAATACAGAAATTGTATGTTAACTTTACTATTGTGATTGCTGTTGTGAAAGGATTTAACATATGCATACGATGCTAACTACGAGGTACAGACGGGTGTTCATTAAAGGTAGTATGCACAGGGTGGTACATGGGGTACATATGATGTACGCTGGGTACAATAATCGGTACAGACAGTAAATAATTTTCTGCAGGATAATTCCAGAGTCAGTGTCACACCTAGAGTGCAGTTTTCTCAGATTTCCAAACAACTATAATTATTGTTAAGTGTTAAGAGATCAATCTACGCTTATAACATGCAGTCATGGTAGCCACGTTATACCAGCAGGGGTTAGTTAAAGACGGTGGAAACTTGCAAAGGGAAATGATTATGAGGTTTTGGTGAAGAGTAAGATACTGAAAACGGCCGAATTAGAAATGCATATCAATATTTTGTTGGGTGTTGGTATGTGTTCAATGAATGTACTTTGCTAAGAAAAAATTGATACCGTATACTGACGTATGCGCTTATACGTGGCAGTTGTATAGTTCGAATCCCAACATAATACGCATCTAATTCCATCGAGCACAGTGCATTTGTCTCGTAAATAATGTAGGTTTTTCAACATTTTATGGTTCCTAGAATTTAACATCTTTGCACCGGTGTAAAACGTGTTGGATAATTACTCGTACCAGGACTGGCGGCTGGAAATACGATGTTTAGAGATCTTAACATTTAGAAAGCTAATAAACGTCTTTGCACTAGTCGACTATGAATCTACAGGGTCCTGTGTGGGCTCTACTAACACACATGGTAATTTCATTTTTCTCAAGGAGTGATTGCCGACAGAAATAATGGAGACACTTCGGAGTTAATAAGATCCGGATCAAGAGCAAGTTACACGTGGTGTACACTAATTTCCACTGGCCTGTTTAGCCAGCGAACATGACGTAAAATGTTGCGGCGGAAAGAGGCGACGTATACCAGATGCCACCAATACAAGAGCAAAATGTCTGTAGGTGCAGAAATAAAACTACAGACCTGGCCTCAAGATTACGAAACATTTTGAGTATGATTTCATGCTCAAGCTCAACTTGTAGTTGAGCAGGAGTTTGTAATCAAACTCGGAGCCTGGACTGATATATTTCTTTACTCCTCTATGATCGTTCTGGGTTTAACAAAAAAGGCTTCCATAACAAAGGAACCGAGTATTAAAATGCGCTTTCCATGTGGAATTTCGCTTGGGTTTCTGCATGGGAAATGGAAATGTATAGAAAATGTTCATCAATCATGGCGAATTCCATTGTGTCGGTCATAAACAAAACAAATGTGTACAAAGATTTTATAGGTTTCCATATTTCATATCTGGAATTCCGTTGTTTTATATTCGATGATTGAATGTACACGGAATTAAAAACATAATATATAATTGTATTTTCTAGGGCTAGAACTACTACCAGATTTCCTAGTCGACTAGTCGTTTAGTATAGTCGAGTAGTAGTCGACTTGTTGCCTCAAACGTAATTGCGACGATTGTATTCAACATCGTACGTATTTTAATCATCTTATTTATCTTCCTTGATTATAAGTTTACGTGACAAGTACCGTAATGGAATCTACGTGACATTAGAAATCAAAATTCTCATGATGTTCAGCGAACCGAAAGGTCAACATTGAGGAAATTCCACCGCTTCAACACGGAGAATATCAAGGACTGAATTTTGACATTTACAATGCATTGAGCTAAATATTATGTGAATTAATGTCTAAATCTAATAGAGTTGTAAGTTCAGCAAACTTTTACTAATTCTGCAGAAAAACTAGCGGAAGTGTGCGTCAGCCTATGCATTATGGTATGCCACGCATGCGCTTAGCCCGCACATTGGACAGATTGTAAACTTTCATTTTCAGCATGTATCTACGATCTGATGTTGCTGTTTTTTAATGTGTACTGCGGTTATAAATAACATATACACACGTGTACGCACACTGTATTTGAACTCAATCTGTCAACAGCTAGTCAATAGTATACAGACTAGCCCGACTAGTCGACTACGTATTGTAACAGTCGACTGTCGGCTATCACAACTAATCGTCGACTAGTTCTTTTAGCCTTAGTATGTTCATCGATTGTAAGACGTAAACTATGTGTATATCCGGTTATGAAAACTCTGAATAAATAGAATACAGTTTGGTAAACTCCTAATGGGAAATTGTAATGTATATCATAAGCTACATTCATGAATGTCAATCAATTATTAAACTAGAGAAACGCCAGGTGGGGGAACAACCACGTCTATTGTCTATCTGTGCCACAATACGAATCTAAATCTGGAACATCATGTTTGAATTTGCAGCTTGTCAAAGACGTTGGTAGTATTATTGTTTGATTTGTTATTATTTTCTAAAACTGTCTTTGGCAACCACTGGTCTAACATTAATCCTTACAACTTATGTTAATTTATTAAAGGGTACAAAACACGAATTTATTGGTGCCGATGGCACAGCCATTGGCAGATAGCGTTAAATTGAATTATCTATAGAGATCTATGACAGTGACGAATTCATGTAGTAATAGATGGCGACAGATGACACAAATACTATGACACTATGACAGCTCTACCTTGAACAAAGCATATTTACTAGGAATAGAGATTAAGGCCCAAAGATATTCATAAAGATATTACCATGAAATCTACTTTGAAAATTGCATCGTTAATGTTGATGAGCAAAGTTAATAGCGTATCCCTTGCGAACGTATTGCTGAGCATTGCATAAACTTAACGTTAAGAGGTACAGCAGTATGAGCGTGGACGATTCTCTAGCACATATCTCGGATGTCGAGCAGGTGTAATTTAACCACGGGCATCTGTAGGTGTCAGTCAAGCTGACCTACTGTACGACAACGTGCTCAGCGGGATCATACAATTTAATCCTAGCTAGACTGTTCCCCTGCTGCTAAATGTGTCTCTACTCCGAGACTGGCTGACTAATTCCTGAAACATTTGCACCAATAATAAACATAATATTGCACCCGAGTGGTGTACCTGTCACGTCATGTTTGACTCAGCCTTCGTGGCTTTAAGGATTGATTGATGTATGAATCCCATGGTGTTTAGGAATACATTTTACGCACTTATATCAACAATTGGCGCTTTTAGACGCTCTGCAATTAAACGTGACTGTTTTGTCAGTTTATGCATTTAAATATATTACGAATGAAATAAATACTACGCTCGCAATTAATATTAATTTGTGGCGCTCCATTCGGATGAGTTAATCCTTTCGGTGATTGACATGTGTCAGTTTATGAGAAATAAAATCGAACACTGCCCGAGTACATGGCGTACACCTGTCTGAAGGCCAATGGGTTTAGAGTTTCAGTTATACCTAGGAAAGATTTCAAGTATTTCTCCTGGAGGGCATCCTTACTGTAAACTTCAAAGTGCTCTGACATTGAAATGAAACAACGTATCTAGCGTGCTCTCTCCTATCATCGACAGTATTCTAATCAATCACAGGTGGAATGTGTTACGCCAAGCGCTACGGTCTTTTGTTGTGTTCACTTCTAGTGTAATGTATACAATGTCACGTGTCGTGATTGGTCACCAGAGAGCTACGCGGAAGTTCAAGAAGACACGGTCTTGTAGCAAGTTAATGTGTCAAATGTTGTTGGTGAAAATGAATCGAGCTAGTTGTTTTAAGCATGCCAGATGTCCTTCTGGTTCAATGATACCATAATGCAATAAGTCTTTCCAGAGTAGAAGGTCATAATATGACTACATCTGCGTTCGCTTCTTCTAGTTCAGTGAGGTATGATGGCAGAGTGGTTACAGTCATGAACCTTCAGAACCAAAGACCCAGAGTTCGAACCAGTCTTGGTGAACAGGTATCAATGGTCACGGTAGCTACAAGAAAAAGAGGAAGACGAATAAGAAGAAAGGGAAGAAGAAGAACAACAATGAAAGAAGAAGTAGAAGAAAACGAAGAATAAGAAGAGGAATAAGAAGAGGAATAAGAAGAGGAAGAAGAAGAAGTAGAGGAAGAAGAAGAAGTAGAGGAAGAAGAGGAAGAAGAGGAAGAAGAGGAAGAAGAAGTAGAGGAAGAAGAGGAAGAAGAAGAAGAAGAATAATAAGAAGAAAAAAATTATATTACATTTAAACTTCATTAAATATATAGCCATGTTAAAATTTAGCACTGACACCAACAAAACCCCATTCATTTCCGAGGGCAATCATGATATGATGCGTTGCCCATACTGTGACCGCGCAGTTAGTATACCAGATCCGTCAGTACCAGCCGGTGCTCGCAGGCTTACTGCAACATCTACAACTTAGGCGGCGACAGGAAACAAGCATCTAGGAGTACCAGGCCCTAGTACTGCTGTACTAAACGGCACAACTCCAAGGTAGCCTTAACTCTAACATTAGCCATAGACTACACCAATACTAAGGTTGGAATAAGGTTCCTATGAAGCTACGTCGTTTCCTACAGGAGAGCACAGACATTTAGTTTAATGAGAAGGTTAACAGGGAATGTTAATAGATCCTCCCTTTCTGACAGATCATCTATATCAGTGTATGGAAAATAATGTTCCATAGTCATTGATAAGCCTATCTGTTTTATCTGCGGATGAAAAGTTATGATAGATCATGATCATTATATAGGCAGACTTTATGATGAGCTCAGAGTTGACAAAAATCAGCTGACGTCGTCGAGTGTGTACTGAGTTTCTATGTGGAGGTGGTTTAGCGCCAAAACCGAGATTACGAAACGTTATTTTAGTACGAGCTCATGCTCAAGCTAACATTTTATGTGGGGATTTGTGAACAGAACATTGAGTTGAGCATGAAATCTTACTCAGAATATATTTCGTAATCGCTAGGCTTGATCTACAGGTGGCTGATTCAACCTTCAGTTGGGTGTTGGAACTACATGTTCTATTGGTTTTGTTTTGTTTTTTGTTTTTATTTATCATTATTATTATGTGTGTGTGTGTGTGTGTGTGTGTGTGTGTGTGTGTCTGTGTGTGTGTGTTGTGTGTTGGGTGTGTGTGTGTGTGTGTGTATGTGTGTGTGTGTGTCTCTGTGTGTTTGTGTGTGTGTGTCTTTGTGTGTGTGTGTGTGCGCGCGCGTGTGTGTGTGTTGTGCGTGTACATAGCATCATCCATACTGTCGATGTAACCGAGAATCATACTGCATCGTTACCGGTGTAAGGTGGGTAACTGGCCTTACACTTCAGACACTATGGTACTCCAAAACTGTATTGTATATTTTACGAGCGCTTCTAGATTGGATTGTTGTGAAAAGGTATTTGAACCTTTTGAATTAAAATGCCATCTTTTTAGGTTTCCGCCACTTTCCAGCAAGTAGGTGTACACGCTGTGTGAATGTGCATAGGCCTAAGTGACATACACCGTATTTCAATATTAAATGTTAAAAAAACAAACCACATTTTAATTTTTAAAAGATAACATTAGTAATTAAAAGTAACTCCACCAGAATTAATTAATAGAAGACACAAATAATACCGTACTTAACCATAAACAATTATTACATTTTCCTTTTCAATGTGATTTGGTGTCGATAAATCGGCTTTTCACGGTTTGTTTCTGTTTGCTTTAGTGACTCCGAAACAATTCGGCATAATATTTGCCGTCATCTTCGCTAATTGGGTTCCGGGTGCAATATTCCTAACATTGATCGAAAGGAAAACCAATTTTTACGATACATTTGTGAGACATTACATCAGTGAACGCGGTATTCTTGCAAATAGAACTAATACTACTAACATTATATGTGCCACACCTCTACATTCTGTTCTAGTTCCGTTAACCTGTATGTCAAGTTAAGATAGAAGAGTTTTAACAATGATAAGACGGCCTTGTATGTTTATTTCTACTGAAATTATGGCGAGGGCAATTTCAATAGTTGCCTTTTTGGCATCGATGGCGCAAGCGTATGAAAATCTCAGTGAGTACATGTTCAGTGCAATGACAAATAGTCAAAATATACTATTTCCCATTTTGAATCAGTAAAGCATACACCGGAAATCTTCAACGTATATGCCACAGTCCATATCTTCCAATCTGTCGTCTATGAACAACAGGATATGTCTGAGCCTTTCCTGATTATCATATTCGGGAGGTTTTTATAAAATTACCTTCCAAGGGGGTGGGAGGGTGGATGTGATGGTGGATGGGAGGGTGAGGTGGATGTAATGGGAGTGAACTAGTGAGACATGATCGTGCGTGCGTCATACAATTCTTTTAACCGTGTGCTTGTGTGATACATTCTCGACATCTTAACCCCATGTCATGTCATCTCAAATCAGTTCCCTACTACACCGTGGACAAGTCGGACATTTCCGTATCGGGAATTTCCTCCGGAGGAGCAATGGCGGTGCAGTTCCAGATGGTCTACTCGGGATCCGTCAAGGGCGTGGGCACCATCGCTGGGGGTTTGTAGCCATGCTTCATTTTCTTGGGGTATGTGCATTGCATTTGTTTTTCCTAAAACATGATTATTAGAAAGCGTCCACTGATCGGCCTGTAACTGCATAGTCAACATACATATGTGAAATCATAAGCAATAATTATATGTAATATCAATTTTAACATTTGGAGCTACATGCTCCAATGTTTTGCGTTTTCTAAATTGTAATTTACGAATTGATGTATTGCATGTATGGCAGTCCCCTATGGTTGTTCTGGGGGTAAGTTGCTAACTGCCCTTACATCTTGTATGGAGTCACCCACGGGACTCAGTGTGTCCTCCCTAGTTAGCTACGCCCACCAACGGAACAACTCTGGATTGATTGACAATCTTGACAACCTCCAGCACTCTCGTGTGTTCATCTGGGCGGGCAAAGACGACACCGTGGTCAAAACAGGTACATCAGATAGAAGCCGTTGATAGTAATATTAAATAGCATATAAAGTACGTTATATGTTGTGTTTGTATTGCCAGGAATCAGTTCCAAATATCAGCGTAATATACACGAGTCGAATACAGTTCAACGGGAGTTATAGTTGATTAAATTGGGGCTAAGAACTGCTTCAATATAGTTTCACCCATATCGTGGCTTGCATAAACATTATATGCTTTGTAATTATACCTAGCTTGTACTAGCTCAGATTTTCACCGGAGGGCTGTACTAGCTCGTTAGAGAAGTATGCCGCAGTTATAACATGGCTACCACAATGATTTTATAGTGACTCCAAGGCGACCAGTCCGTGTGTTACTCCCTATAACGCTGAGCGCCAAACAGGAGAACAAATCGTAACGTAGTTTCTTTGTATTACGCGGCCTGAGGTCCCATTCTCCAAGCTGATGCTTTAACCAAGTATCTATAAGAGATCCTAGGTAAAACTGTCTACAAGAGTACAATATTAAACTAAGGCGCATTTTCCTTTCATCTGCAGAAGTATCCAAGAAAATGGAAGCCTTCTATGGAGAGTTTATGAATCCAGCTGACATCAAGGCCGTGTACGCTGATGGTGCTCAACACACGTTTGTAGGTGTTTCATGTCAATTATTCAATATAAGTGGTGGATATCTACTGTGCAATAACGATTCCATAATCAACAGTGTTAATTACGTCTTTTTATGTTTCTCGTGCTTACGTGAAATGCTTTCGACTAGTTTGCCCTCTCGATACAGCTGTTTGTCGGCAGTTTTCAATGGTTTATTACATTAAAATGATTATAATGAATAATTAGAATAACCCACCCGATACGAGTGGTTACGGAAATTATGTCCCTCGTGAAATTAATGTTCACAGTTCCGAGCTTTAGCAAAGCTCGGAACTGTAAACAATTTCACTCGGGACATAATTTCCGTAATCACTCGTATTTCATTGGTTATTCTCTAAATGTTACTCGCGTCCCACTTGTTCTATATCCACTGCAAACAATCTTACAATCTTACAATCAAACCCTCCATTTGAAATTGCGTAGGTCGTCATGATTAACAACACTGTTCTAACATTTGAAGAGACCTTCCCTCCCCCTCCCCCCTCCCCCCCCCCCCACACACACCCCCACCCCTACCCCAACAGATCGCCAGCATGTTGAGTTTTCCAATAAGACTATGGTGGATGTAGCTGCCCTTGTCATTGTCAAAGTCGTTTCGTAGTACATTTTTCAATTTGTAATGAAGTAAATTAACATTAACATTAACATTGTATCGTGGCATACATCTTTGACAACGACTAGTTGCTGTCCATTGTTCATACATGCCATCATGAGTTCATAATTGCATCGCTTGTCAGGCATTCTACTTTGATTTGTTTTCCTTCCTCAGCCCACAGAGAACTACGGCAATCCCTGTAGCACTTTAGGAAAACCCTACATCGGCAGATGTAACTACAATGGCGCGTATGAACTGCTCAACTTCATCCACGGCAATCTCAAGAGACCAACGTCAACTGATTCTTTGAAAGGAAAGGTACGGTATTAGCTGATGCTCATAATATCACCTTGGCTTATCGTAATTTAGATTCCTCGCTTCATTAGAGGTCATAATTGTATCGCATATTTGTAAAAATCAACAATTCGCTCACAAACTCAATGACATCAATATTTTCGACAAACGCAAACACCACTGCAGTGTATGTATTTAAATCACCCTACAGCTAATAGAGTTCAGCCAGACAGAGTTCATTCACCTGCCATCCATGAGGAAAAGGTTCCTACTCTACCCCGACAACGTGTTTACTTCCTCCCTCAAGCAGTACCAGTATATGAACAAGATGATGAGCAACCTTCTACAGTCGGGTGTATCCACCTCCAACACGTTAGTTAACTGGTGGTGGAACACCTTCTTCCCAGGTATTGTATACTCGTATACATGATCGGGGCTGATGATTACGATGTCACGTGTGAATACGGATATTGGTTAAATGCAGCTACAGTCCTTCAGTCTACGTTTAGTCATGGATAGCATTATCACCTCATCACGTTCTACTATTAGTGTATACTACAGGTTATTATAAGCTTTTCCTAAACGTAGCATGTTGACTATAAATTGCAATATGTGTGTATCAACTAGATGATGTCTAAAATACGGTATGAGCTTTCAATGTCATGTTCTTACAGCTTCCATTGGACATACTACATCTGGACTGGATACTTCCGGTTACGTCTATATCCCATCTCGATGTCTTAACCATACTCACGGTGGGTTGTAAATACGTAAATGTAGTAATAATGTGCACATTTATATTGCGCTAAAACCACGCTAGAAAGCATGCTCACATCGCTACATTATTACCCTGGCCAATGGATATGTGGTCATTCATACTTCCTTCTCAACTTACTGGGGAATATACAAACCAAACTGTCGTTCAAGGCGTTAAAAGGTTATCATTCACATGTTCATCTCATCATTCCAAGTATCCATTATCTGCTGGGTGAACAGACGCATTTTCGAACTAAACCACTTGCCTAAGGTGTCCAAACAAGTTTTTCAGTCTGTGATTTAATGAATATGTATACTACAATAAAATAAATTTACATTAGTGAAGGTGAAGGTCACTGGATGATCAGCAAGGAGTGTATGAAATTTAGTTTTTGATATATTCTCTCTGATGTTGAGAGTATGAAGCACTGAGAACGATAAGTATTTGATGACCCTTAATATGGTATACAATTTAAATAGTTTTAGTTTTATTTCAGTTTGCAAGCTTCATGTCGCTTTCCATGGATGCAAGATGGCAAAGTAAGAATTGGTCATAACCAACATTAATGCACTGTCATGCGATTCTCCGTATACCAAGTGTATACTTATCATATTACAAATATTATGAATGAATGAATTAGTGTTTTACGTCGCAGCGGGAATATTTCACCCATACGCGACGATAAAATATTATGTATATAAACTATACCATATTGATGTAGATTCCTAATATTTTATATTATAAATAAAAACAAATATTTTTTAAAGGGAGATAATTGGTGACGTGTTCGCAAAGCATGCTGGGTATAACGAGGTTGGCGAGTTGAACAACATCATCATGCTGTACCCTCAGACGAAGTCTGACCTTATCCGGAACCCCAATGGCTGTTGGGATTGGTGGGCTTACACTGGAGAGAATTATGGTATGTCCTGATTAATCCTTGTCAAAGATGTTTCGTGGTAATCTTTTCGATTTTTAACGACTTTTTCACTTTTTACTAGGCATACGTTCTCTACATCTAGGTATTCGTTTTCTGAACCTTAAATGTAAATTTTATAATCTGCGCTTTCCCGCAACCTTCTGAAAATCGATTTCTCCATGTCTTGGAATTTACAGCATTGGACAAGGCAATGTATTAGTAAGACAAGAGTGAAGTTATCAGCACACATGTCTAATTTACCATTTATTTCAGACACAAGGAATGGAGTTCAGATGAAGGCAGTAAAGGCAATGATAGACAGATTAACTGGAGCCAACAAGTGAAGCTAATCTTGAGTCCCAGTGAACACATTTCAAAATAGTAATTGACCATATTTCACAGAATGTCCGTACATGACTGCATATAGTTTTACAATACAGAGTACAGGTACTTGTGTCATCCGTTTATAGTGGAATAAATTATTTATAGTAAACATAATCGGCTCGTTATACATGGTACAATTCGTACATGTCCTATACTACATGTCCTTACTTGTGTTTGTATCTGTGCCGAGTACTGGCAATGCTGGTATTTAGTAAATCAAACGTGAACCGTTACATACTCTATGCACTACTACTACTACTACTACTACTACTACTACTACTACTACTACTACTACTACTACTACTGCTGCTGCTGCTGCTGCTACTACTACTACTAATATTACTAATAATAACAAATAACTAAATAATAATACTAAAACAAATATTAATAATAATAATAATAATAATTTGTTTTAAATATGAACATTTATAAATATAGCGCTCCATACGATAAAAGTACGCTCAAACCGCTTACATAATACGGCAAAAGCAAGAGAAAAAGCATAAACAAGGAGGGGGGTGCTTTAAGAGATAAAGAATTTTCGAAACAGATAGGTTTTTAGGTTTCGCTTAAAATAGTCCACAGAAGAAGCAAGGCAAGGTATTCCATTTTACAGAAGTAGCGACAGAAAACGAGCGGGTGCCAATGGATTTAAGTAACCATCTTGAAGTAATATAATTGGTTTAAGTTTGTCAGAGAATCTGAGATATATACATATATACTCAACAACATTAATTAAGGACCGGCAAATATATTGTGGGGGACACTTTCTCCCAAATTTCGGAACACGGCTTAAGGAATGAGTAGCCATTTTTCTTCATGTGTCTGCACGTTCTTGAAGAGCACCTATAGACGTTTGGAATAGCTTCGTTGTTCAAATTATATTAAGCTAAATGTATATATCAAAAATGCCTCCTGGGTTGTGTATAGTTGAGTTCGGATATATATGTAGGCCTAAGTTCGTGAGTACACAAATATGTCAATGATAAAAAATATTGTAATCAATGCGGGCTAGTATTTGGAGTCAATATAATCTTTTGAGAATTGGTGTTGTATCACTTTACTAAGTACATATGCACCTAATGATCGGTTACATGTAATACAGTCAACTCCATGCTTTGAATATCTTCCATACGATGCTGCTGGGCACATGTAGAGTTTGCTATCCGTAAATGGAAAGTACTGCGGTGCTCAATGTAAATGGAGACCCATCTTCTCAATGTCTGACATCCAAGATTTCAATAGGAGGTAGTGTGGTATGCACGACTGTTGAACGATGATTGGCTGGTTGAATGGTCTTCCTCCTCCTCTACCTCCTCCTCCTCCTCCTCCTCCTCCTCCTCCTACTACTACTACTACTACTACTACTACTACTACTAATAATAATAATAATAATAATAATAATGATAATATAATAATAATATAATAAATAATATAGTAATAAACTAAAATAATAATAATAATAATAATAATAATAATAATAGTAATAATAATAGCTGTGAACCCGATTTGTGTAGATGTTGTCTTTGGCATTGATTGCACTGAGAAGTAAGCACCTATCAGTAAACTATATGAATAATAATTTTAATCTTGTAGTTCTATGTTTCCTTCTCAGTTGACCTCTTTATTCCAATAGCACAGGATACCATTCGGGAAAATAACATAAATATTTAGCATTATTTTGATTCAAATTTATCTAATATAAATGAATGTACATAGTATATGTTACGGGGAAAATAACAGGTAAGCATATTGACGTAATGGAAATGTCCTTGTATAACCAAGATCAAATATTCATGAGTCGTGTCACGCGTCGTACGTGCAGATAGATAAGAAGAGATTTTGAGATCTATCTCAGTGCTGGTCGGTTAGCGGCTAAACATGGTCGGGAAAATGGTTTCTCTTGCCGTCTTGGCATCAGTGATTGTGCTGTTAGAAGCTTCCGAGAAACTTGGTGAGTAATGCCCATTTATATTCCAATAGTATCTATGCATTGTATGGCGCATGCAAGAATCTCGTCATTTTACTCCATAAAGCATAAACATTACAATGTCCACAGAAACAACCATGTTCAAGGTTTTAACGAGTAAAGTACCCCTGAAATAAGTATTAACTAAAGTATAGATCGTAATACAGTACCCAATACTGATTCACGGCCTACAGTATTTACATAAAGGTCATGCATGCAATAGCGGCATGGACATGAGTCTGTTTGTTTTACCTTAATTTTTTCTCAAATCAGTTCCCTACTACACCGTGGACAAGTCGGAGATTTCCGTATCCGGAATGTCTTCTGGAGGAGCAATGGCAGTGCAGTTCCAGATGGCGTACTCGGCGTCCATCAAGGGCGTGGGGTCCATTGCGGCGGGTACGTGTCCATATGCCTTTGCTTCGCTGATAATTAAAAAACACGATGGATAAATACACTGTATAGTCAACTTAAATATCTGCAGTCATAAGGCATTTGTTTAATTGCCATTCCAACAAAATCCGTCGTTCGAAACACGTACAACAGTGTAAAACCTACAATAGCAGCTTTACAACTCTTGTAGCAAATGTCCTATTACAGTTACAAGAAGCTCTTGTATATTTACAACTACCATATATGTAGAGATACGAGTGGTTCATACAAGTTGAGTTACAACTAGTGTAGTGTTCCAAGTGTTTTAACAATGGTTACTGCTTTATGAAACCTAATTGTGTAGTACTTTACAAATCATTTTTCCTAACAGCCCCCTATGGCTGTTCTGAGGGCAATTTGGAGACTGCCATCAAGTCCTGTATGGGTTCTCCCTCCGACATCAGCGTGACCTCACTGGTCAGCCACGCCCATCAACGAAACAACTCTGGATTGATTGACAATCTTGACAACCTGCAACACTCTCGTGTGTTCATCTGGGCGGGCAAGGACGACACCGTTGTCAAACCAGGTACAGCATATGGCATGATTGGAGATTAAGGTCATGCATATAAGCTGAGTTCTATGTATTATATATGTGTTCGTCTGTACTGCTTGGAATCAGGTCTACAGACGCTACTCATAGCATAGTATAGATTAAATTTTAGGTTAAACTATCCACAGTTTTACAGTACATCATCGGTTAGTTAAGATATAACGCTTGCTCATTTCCTCTGCAGAAGTATCCAAAAAGATGGAAGCCTTCTATGGCGAGTTTATGGATCCAGCTGACATCAAGGCCGTGTACGCTGATGGTGCTCAACACACGTTTGTAGGTGTTCCACGTGTACCTACTGCCATCCGTGTATATATACTACCTTGTATCCACGATAAAGAAGCTGTATTGAAGATATCCCATGGTGGCAACCGTTATGCGTTACAATATGCTGCCGAAGATGACCCATGTGCTTGCTAAATTTACTGTGTACCCGCCCGGGAAAATTGGTATTTCAAGGGATTTCCAAATTGTAGATTTTCCGTTAGGTGTCTGGTACGTTTAAAAGCAATGGAATAGTTCACGTGCTCATGGGAGCATAATGTGCATGCCGCATTTGTTTTTGAGTCAGACAGATTCAATGTTTGTATTTATTCCACAGCCCACCGAGAACTACGGGCAACCATGCAGTACTTTGTCAAAGTCATTCATGGGCAAATGTAACTACAATGGCGCCTATGAACTTCTTAACTTCATCCACGGCAATCTGAAGAGGCCGACGTCGTCTGTAATCTTGAAGGGAAAGGTGTGGTATTGGATTCTATATAATAGAGAGAGCTGGAGATACATCGGGAGAAATTATGAGAGAACGAGAGAGAGAGAGAGAGAGAGAGAGAGAGAGAGAGAGAGAGAGAGAGAGAAAGAAAGAGGGGAGAGAGAGAAAGGGGGAGAGAGAGAGAAAGAGAGAGGAGAGAGAGAGAGAAAGAGAGAGAAAGAGAGAGAAAGAGAGAGAGGGAGCGAAATATAGAGAAAGAGAGAGAGAAAGAGAGAGAGAGAAAGAGAAAGAAAGAGAGAGATAGAGAAAGAAAGAGGGAGAGAGAGAAGGAGAGAGAGGGAGAGAAAAAGAGAGAGAAAGAGAGAAAGAGAGAGGGAGAGAGAAAGAGATAGAGAGAGAACGAGAGGTAACGAGAGGTAACATGAGAAAGGGAGAGAGATTGACAGATGAATAGGAAAATAGAGGCAAATTGCTTGAGGAATGTTGAGGGCGGAACGGAAGGAGGGAGGTAGAGATAAAGAATGAGGAACAACAAAAACAAACATAAAACAAGATCTACAGATGAACTCGGTCATGTGATACTATGTGATGCATGCTCTCTACAGTTTGCGGAGTTCAACCAACTTGAGTTCACTCACGATTCCACCAAAAGTAAACGCTTCTTCATGGGGACCCCGGTGAAGGCGATGAGCAGCGCCATGGGCCACCTTCTAGACGGCGGCGCTCATGCTGGCACCAGCTTCTTCAACTTCTGGGAGAATTTCTTCGGTGGCCATGGTATGTCTGTTAAAGATTAGTATTGGTCTCATACATATCATATGTTTGAGCATATTAATACAGTAATTGCAATATTGCAATATTGAGAAGAATCACGAAAGTAGCAAATTATTATTACGAATGAATAGATGTATGTTCCACTGTGTTTTCAGTAAATCTATTAGCTCGTATACGAGTTTTATGGAAAGTTCTGTTGTTCTGTTGATATATCTATCTCTGTGGGTCGTCGTGCAACTATACGGCTGGTATATGAGAAAACAGATAAACATGTATGGTGTACAACATTTCAGGCCACCATAGTGGTCCAGGAAATAGTCACCCTACTCAACACGTATTGCGAGCAGGAGTGTCAGGCATGGATACTTCTGGCTACATCTATACCCCTTCTGGATGTTTTGACAGCACTGTTGGTAGGTGATACTAGTACACACCTCTGAAGGTGATACCTGCATCTGTACATAGCAATACGACATCTTCATTTCACTGTAAGATTGTTAACAAAATGGGTCCTATTCCACAAAGCGAGGAAGCGCTACGAGAGTCGTAACTCACAATAATGTATAGAAGTTTCAATGTAATTCAACGTCCATTTTTGTCCAAACTTTCCGATACATGATTTGAATCCGTGAAATAATATTACGACTATGACCAATATGACAGAATAATACCACGTTTTTGGTTTACTTTTCAGTTTGCAAAATCCACGTTGCCTTCCATGGCTGCAAGATGGGAAAGTAAGTAGAGGTCCATAATTGAGTCTTTATTGCCTGAAGGATCAATGTACACAATAGTGCATCCTCTCATTGACAATAAAACCTGAATAGGCATTGATTACAGTTAACCGTGGAGCAAACGCTACTAGTGTATGTTTGCTACTAGTGTATGTTTGCTACTAGTGTATGTTTGCTACTAGTGCATGTTCGCTACTAGTGTATGTTCGCTACTAGTGTATGTTTGCTACTAGTGTATGTTTGCTACTAGTGCATGTTTGCTACTAGTGTATGTTTGCTACTACTAGTGCATGTTTGCTACTATTGTATGTTTGCTACTAGTGTATGTTTGCTACTAGTGTATGCTTGCTACTAATGTATGTTCGCTACTAGTGTATGTTTGCTACTAGTGTGTGTTCGTTACTAGTGTATGTTTGCTACTAGTGTATGTTTGCTACTAGTGTATGTTTGCTACTAGTGTATTTTTGCTACTAGTGTATGTTTACTAGTGTATGTTAGCTACTAGTATATGTTTGCTACTAGTGTATGTTTGCTAGTATGTTTGCTACTAGTGTATGTTTGCTAGTATGTTTGCTACTAGTGTATGTTTGCTACTAGTGTATGTTTGCTACTAGTGTATGTTTGCTACTCGTGTATGTTTGCTACTAGTGTATGTTTGCTACTAGTGTATGTTTGCTACTAGTGTATATTTACTAGTGTATGTTCGCTACTAGTCTATATTTGCTACTAGTGTATGTTTGCTACTAGTGTATGTTTGCTACTAGCGCATGTTTGCTACGATTGTATGTTTGCTACTAGTGTAAGCGCCTATCAGTTTAAATTCACTATTCCGTGTCTTAGGGAAACAATCGGTGACGAATTCGCAAGGAATGCAGGGTACAACGAGGTTGGCGAGTTGAACAACATCATCATCGTATACCCGCAGACGAAGGTTGACAAAGCGGCCAACCCCTACGGTTGCTGGGACTGGTGGGGCTATTCTGGCGCCAACTTTGGTACGTACTGCGTAAACATTAATACGTGTACACCTAGTTCCTTGTCAAATACGTTTGGTTGCAATTTTATCGATGTTTAATGATTTATTTACTATTTTTAATATTGGCACTTCATAACAATTCGAATAAATTGCCACGAAACGTCTTTGACACCGGCCTTGAATTGACTCCAACCTTAGCCATTTTACTACACTATTGTAACAGTTGGAGTTACCTTCTAAGAATTACGCCGTTTCAGGAGGGTCCTGGATGATTAGAATTGTGGAGTATTCGCAGATTTGTAGAGTTTTCAAACATACTGATTTCTTAACGTAATACATGTATTTCATTTTAAAGCCTTCCATGTAGAAACATCATACTGAGCATCGTGGAGAGAACAGTTTTTAATGTGATGTTTTACCTGCAATACTGGCCTTTATCCACGCTTTGCCTATCACAACCATAGCATGCGAGCTTAATAGGAAAGCTTTAATATGCATTCCATGAACGCAAGGTATTTAGTCTATTCATCACAACACTAGTAGCGTCAATATTGTACAATTTTGAAATATTGGTGTCAACATAGCAAATATTGAACTATCTATTCCAGACACAAAGAACGGCGTTCAGATGAAGGCGATCAGGGACATGATCGACAGATTGACTGGCACCATCCAGTAGCTGTCTCACTTACCATGTTTATGTCAATGTAAAGAATACATGTTCATCCAAATAAACAACATATCTTTACAATATATAGATATATAGTTTTTATTGTATTTCACAGTTCAGACAGTTGAGGGTCTTGGTTTGAACATTATATTATTACTTATGTCAGGGGGCATTGTTTGAGTATGGTGGCAACTCTTGCTAAATTCAGACATCCGGAAATTCAGTTATCCGCACGATTTGACTGGGAACACATCCGCTGAAACTCACATGGGCATATCCTACATACCATAAGGTATGTAAGAGCAATGGCCCTGTAATTGATAAGATGGCGTGAGTACCGTGGTAGGGTCAGATGACATGTATGCATTGCTATAGCCACCGGTCAACGTCGGTTCATTTGTTATCATCGTGGAGAAACATTACAGATGAATACGAAGCATATAAAAGTCTGCGTTTGATGCTGTACATACAGTCTAATAATTTAATAAGATAGCTGTAGAAAGCTATTAGTACTACCGTTAATTGAAATATAACATGTGGATATGTTCTTGTAATTCACTAATTGCTGTTATTATAAACCTTAATAGTTCGGCAGCTTATTATTCATCATTGGGGTGATTATAAAGATATCTAGGGTGATGTGGACCCGACAACATTGAGCAATTTGAAATAGTCAAGATGGCCGCCACAGACCGGAAAATACACTGAACATGCCTTAGTTAGGATCCATTTGCCTTATCCATTTCATAAAGGGTAGAAATATTGCTAAAATGTCTTGTATCAGATATCCAACTCATCGAAATCTAATTTTCTTGCGATGCTGGTGCCAAAGTATTTATTCCGATTTAAGATTGGGATTGGGAAACGTTCTCCTTGAAAACATCAAATTGCTGTCGATATTCATCTAGCGCCAGTAGGGTTGTTTTTTTGCCATTGTGGGAGTGAACGCTTTAGCGATATCCAGAGATATGGGAACAGTGCTAACCTCGTGTTCTATTTCTTCTGTATATGTCAAGTTGGCTTGACCCGCGTTGTAAGTCAAACTTTATGGACCCGCTACAAGTGTAAGTCCATTGTATTAAACACTTTTATCTGTACAATACTTGAGAATCTGGTTAGCTAAAACTATTGTAGCGATAAAATTGTTTCGTGCATACAGACGTACATTTGTAAGCGGGTCCATAACATTTGACTTTCAATAGATTGCATCTACACGTATTCTGAGCAACGTGACCCATGGACGTTCAAATGCAAAGACAAGACCAGGTAGTCAAGTAGCAGATGGTGACAAAGAGGACTCAATGTGTTTCACAACTCAGATGTCGTAGATTTGTATTCAAATACGGATTGCACAAGAAGCATTGGGTTTAAGTTTGAATCCCAAATGGAATACGCCTTTTTTCTGTAATAGTCTCTTGTATAGACATTAACTACAGTGGATAACGTCATCTAGCGAATATGAATTAATATGCAAGGGTTTAAATAGTCCATCAAGAAAAGACAGAACAACAGTGTGTGTGTGTGTGTATGTGTGAGTGTATGTGTATGTGTGTGTTTGTGTGTGTATGTGTGTGTATGTGTGTGTATATGTGTGTATGTGTGTGTATGTGTGTGCATGTGTGTATGTGTGTGTATGTGTGTGTGTGTGTGTGTAGAACGATTCGGAGAGTTAGTTTAGAACAATTTAGGTTTAAGTATACATACCACAACAATCACCTAATATTCTATGCTTTGTTTCTAGACCAGAAAACTGTTCTCGACTATTGCATTGACGCATAACGTCATCATCGTGGATGTTGGTAAAATAAAATAAAACATAAACAAATTTAAAAGCGAGATTTGGGGCTACGTAACAAGTGACTATAACAGGTTGAACCTATTAATAAATTAAACTAATTGTGGATATTTTGCTTTAAAACATTATCTGTTATTGATAAATATGTAACTTTATTATCTCTTACTAAGATACAATTTACAGCAAATATGTTTTTATCATACACTAAGCATCTATTTTGGTTACATTTTGTATGCAATATTTATTTGTTCAACGTGATATGATCAATGTTACCGTTTTGCCTCTATTTTATTTGCTTTATATGACTATACGTAAACTTGCAGTGTTATGGTGGCCATCTTGGATTTTGAGGTAATCGTAAGAAAGTTAGATTTCGATGAATTGAATGTGTAAAAATTTTCGCAATATTTCTACCTTTTGTAAAAGCAAATACATCTTTACTAAGGTATTTTCAGTGCGTTTTTGGGTCTGTGGCGGACATCTTGAATATTTCAAATTGCTCAATGTTGTCGGGTCCACGACACCCTAGATATCTTTATATACACCCCAATGATGAATAATCAGCAGACCCAATTAGGCCCAAAACTCGCATTCTGCTGCCGGGCTATAAAAGTAATGTTCGTAGTCCATAACAGGAAACAACTTGTCCAATATTTTTTTTAATGATATTTAAAAAAAAAAAATGTTTGCTTTGATAAGAATGCATTCAAAGGTGAACAAATTAAGTTTTAAAAAATAATCTATTTCCTTGTTTATGACGTTCTTCTGGTCTACCATTGCGACGATGAGCACGTTTCTTGGCAGAAAGATCTTATCATTACATTCTGCTTATCAGAGTTACTGTAACCTCGATGTTACCTAAGTGTCACAAAGACTACAGGTCTACGCGCTAAGAGTGCATGGACATCTGCCTGACGTCGTCCCGGATTTTAACTCTTAGGACCATTGCTGCACGTAACCAGCATTGCATTCGGTCACACCGACACTATCCTATTCCTAACAAAATCTACGCATTATCTAAACAATGTGGCAATGAATGTTCTGGTAACGTTGAACGTTCTGAGAACACCGACGGTCATTGCCATACTAATGACTGCACATTATATCAATTGCAATGTGTATGGTTTTATACAAAGACGATCGAGGTTCCATTACAAAAATAACATAGATGCAGAACGGACTTTAAACAATTACTTCTATAGAACCAAAGAAAGATACTCGTTGACCTTGTCCCGCAACTGTTATTGTTTAACCTGGAGGCCTGCATATACAACGCTGGTACGTCAGTATTTAATGGTACTTCTGATAGTGTTATTTTTCACCGGAAATACACACAACAATGGCACATATAATATCGTACTGTACATAAAGTTCACTAATGGTATTAGGAGTGTATTTATTCCTGCATTTCGTCCACAAGATAACGCACGATAAGATCAGCTATATTTAGTAGGAACATACAGCAAACATTAACATTAGTGTCTGAATATCTCACAATATGGTTGTCCTGAGGGTAGCTCTCCTGGGTTTTGTACCATTGCTGTACGCTGTGGATACCATCGTCAAACAAAAACTGCGTGAGTGGCATAAACAGTCGAAATCGTGTGAATTCCATTGTATTATTGGTTTCACATAAGGTACTGAATATTACTGAAACCCGATTCTAAGGCTCCATTCAAAAGGTATCGGGGTGAATGTGTAATTGTATTGATATCTTTCTGACTTTTCCGATTACAATAGTTCAACTGAGAATACCATTAAAATCGTATCCTTAGCTGAACATTAACTTATCGACATAAATCAGCTTTATTATATTAACAAAAATATTTGGAATTAATTCCACCGCTTTCCACCAAATATTACACAGAATGTACACCAATCAACTACACTAACTAAATACATGTATGTATTTTGAGTATTTCAATATTGCCAATTGAATATTCCGTTAATTACATACAAATTACAAACAGCTGCCTACTACCTAATTAATGCATGTGACACAATGTTTGCAGAACATTTTACTGTCGACAAATCTGAGATTTCTGTCAGTGGAATTTCTGGAATGGCACCACAGTTCCACATGGCCTATTCAGCGTCTATCAAGGGAATGGGATCCGTAGACGGAGGTAAGTAGATCATGACTCCATGGTAATATATGCTCGGAGTGCTAATTCTATATTATTATTACACCGATCAACGGATCAGAGTGCATTCATTTCGCCTTCTCAACCTAAGCAGCCAGTTACCATTCACAAATTCCACTCCATCCTACCTGGCACCCATTTACAGCTGAGTGGACTGTTGCATACATGTCATGCATCAATCATATACTAGCAATATTTATAAACAATAGTTCCTTTTGTTTCATTGGCTCTTATAAAATACTGAATACATGGATCATTGATGTTTCAGTGCCGTACGGTTGTTCCAATGGACACCTAGGAACTGCTCTAGGCCGGTGCATGACGTTCCCAAGGGAAATAGACGTTGGTTCATTGGTGGACCACGCTAAGGCCAGGGCCAAGGAAGGGAAGATAGACACCTTGGACCACCTTCACGACTCCGCCATCTACATCATGGCAGGAAGCGACGACTCATTCGTAGACGCCGGTGAGCTATCATACCGTTTTGAATCGGTGGTAATTGTGCCATAGAATAGTAGTTAAATAGCCTATGGGACACTATTTGGTAATCGTGTCATAGTTTGGCAGTTATATTAGCATATGCCCATTTGGTACAGGCTGTGACGATTATTCAATATTACTCAAGTACATAGAACTAGTACACAATGTATGTTTATTCTTATACAATGTTAAAAATAAAAGGACTGTATTTTCAATGCAATCAATCATGCGTAAAGCAAGGGAAATAATGTATTTGGGACTAAGGCCTTATTACTGAATAAACGTGTCTGTCAATATTACTTCATCAGATTTATTACGATATCGTTCATGGTCAATTACTTTGTAAACTCGGCGTAGTCCTAGATTCTTCTGCTTTTCCATGCAGACCATAAGTTACTTTTTGACGTGGGTATGATCAGTAGCTTATGGCCAGCATTCATTACCTTCGCAACTCCCATGTCGTTTGTTGTTCTATTTCAAATACGTGTTTCAACCGAACCGCTCTGGATGTCTACTACATTCACTAAAACAGGAAACTTCGTAGTATAACGGTAAAGCCAGAGATTTGTCGGTTTGTTGCATTCGTGTATCCGTGTAATGCAATGGAAACCCTGGTAACCAGGCTAAAAGCAATTGTGGATCTTTAAAAAAAAAGTCAATAACGAAACCATAATCGGTTGCTAGTTATTTTCAAATACTCCATGCTTACTTTCTCTTTTCGGCGCTCATGTGTTCGCAGATGTGTCACACAAGATGGAGTCCTTCTACAAAACAATGGTGGACTCTTCTCATCTCCGAACTGCCTTTGTCCCCGGCGCGCAGCACGCGTTTGTCAGTGATCACTAGTAACACTTCTTCTCTGTCCATTTGTATAGCCTAATGTAATTCTGTGTCACATGTATCTAGTACGTGGTCCATCGATATTCGAACATAAGGGGGAATACCACAGTTTCTTACCACTATAATTTATCATTTAAATCATCTCATTTCGAGAGGCTGTTATTGCTAAACTATTCAATCAACATGCACTAGCTTTACACCCTCTTGTACAGAAAGGCCCAATTATTCATATAAATAGAGGGAGTGAGTCGAGTCCGATTTTGGCAAAATGCTGTGGAAGACAAGCAGTGAAAATCAACAACTCGCATGGATGGAATGCACCAGCAATATTGACCAAACAACTGCACATTGCTAATGCATACACCTTCCTATCAAACAGGTGTAGTGATATAAATTTATATTGCAATTAAACTGCATGGAACTTTCATTTGGAACACAATACCATTCATATTACTTAACGTACAAAGATACCAGGGCACAGACAATGGAACGTATGCAAAACCTACTTTTTTCTTCTACGGACTACTTGAGAAACTGTGGCCCCTAAAGGTTGTTTTATTAGCGCTCGTTTAACGTTGCTCCGAGTGGCAGGATTATGTGTAGACTATACAAACAGTTGTACAGATCGCACCAATGATAACGAAACTTGTATTTGTAACTTAACTGACAATTCTGGGATAACTCATAGCATTATTAACGTCTGTATTCAGTATCACATCCTCTATACCACATCCTCTGCAACATCGGACCACTGCATAGTTAACATCCGGAAAGGTCTGTCATTGAGGCATGTTACGTAGGAAATGGTCATTGTTTCCGAGGATGAACAGATCAGTGTTATGTTTTCATACTACTTCCTCTATCACTCCAGCCAACGCAGGGATACGGCAACGCGTGTAGTAAACTCCGCAGTCCATACATCAGCAACTGTAACTACAGTGCAGCCTTCGAACTGCTCAACTTCATACATGGCAATCTTCAGAGACCAACAGGGTCTGAACAACTGAAGGGAAAGGTAAGCATATCGTGTAGTGTTGATGACTCGGGTACGATGATGGATAGACCGTCAAACTTGTGGATGAGTAACGATGGTACTGTGCAATAATGTCGGCAGGGTGAATGCATTCCATCCACATGTAGTGGCAACTGTACTAGTATTTATCATTTATTGTTCTGCATGCACATAAGACATTTGCAGATCAGTGGATGAACAGAACTTAGGTTAGAAATGACACGTGCATATCCTGAAAAACAAAGAATTCGAGATGAGAAAACCTTAAGATTTTCAAGAATTTTTTCAAATAGACTCAAAAATGTCGACATAATAATTAGAAAATAGTATAGTAGCCACACATCTAAGCTTTGTCAGATAGGTTGGTGCCACATGTTTCCAAATATAAATCAAATAAAAATACGAAAAACAATTGCCACCAAGGTGTTTGACAAGGATTCGCACACATCCCACTCTGTGTTTCCAGTTTATAGAATTCGACCAGAAGGAGTTCATTCCACAAACCAACAAGAGGTTTATAATGTCAACCTTTGTGAAGGGTGCGGAATGGGCCGCCGAGCAGATGACCGAAATGATGGTCAAGATGCTGACCACTGGATTCAAACCTATGTCGTTTATGTTCAAACACTTCTACCAAGGTCAGTGCCTCTCGTAACAAGCAATGAAATGTTGGTATAGCCATACATAGTCCAATTGACAATGAAATGTTGGCATACATAGTCCAATTGGCAATGAATTGTTGACATACTTAGTCCAATGGTCAATGAAGTGTTGACATACATAGTCCAATTGGCAATGAAGTGTTGGAATACAAAGTATATCTGGCAATGAAGTGTTGGCATACATAGTACAATTGGCAATGAAGTGTTGGAATACAAAGTATATCTGGCAATGAAGTGTTGGCATACATAGTCCAATTGGCAATGAAATGTTGGCATCCATAGTCCAACTGGCAATGAAGTGTTGGCATACAAAGTCTATCTGGCAATGAAATGTTGGCATAGAGAGTCCAATTGAAAATGAAGTGTTGGCATACATCGTCCAACTGGCGACGAAGTGTTGGCATGCATAGTCCAATTGGCAATCCTCGGGGGACTTGCGATACATCAGATAAGGCTGATATCGTGTATCTTACGTGTGCAGTAACTAGATGTTTATCCAAGATGCGTAGTATTAGTCTTCTATGAGCATCTTCCAGGTGGTTCACCATGACTGCTTCTCTCGCCAGGTGGTGCTAACGTTCTCGGCTATGTTTCGTCTCATACCAGTAATGCAAGGGACAGTTTGGATGATACTGGATTTGTGTATGTTCCGTCAGCTTGCTTCGACAGCACAAGAGGTACGCATGCGTCGGGTGATTTTGATGACTGTGTCGTTATCCACATGGAGAAGGCATCACTTTAAAAAAAATGTAATAATGTAATAGAGTACGTTATTACTATATATATATATATATATATATATATACATAACATCGATCTATGACTTTCACCATTGTAGTGATATTAAAACATTTAGT
>JAUTBT010056250.1:0-15262 GCA_032361225.1 Lepetodrilus schrolli | reverse complement strand
TGTTTGTGTTTGTGTGTGTGTTTGTGTGTGTGTTTGTGTGTGTGTGTTTGTGTGTGTGTTTGTGTGTGTGTGTTTGTTTGTGTGTGTGTGTTTTTGTTTTTGTGTTTGTGTGTGTGAGAGTGAGAAAGAGAGAGAGAGAGAGCGACAGAGAGAAAAAAAACAAGAAGAACAAAGAAACCTATATGGAAACTAATCATCGGCGTATTCTTAAAATACACTCTTTTCAGATCCGATGAAGGTCGACAGGGACACTGGTTGCACTTGACGAACTCATGATCAGGGCCTTCGTAAAGTAGTCCTGACCCAAATTAGGATATACACCAAGCTTTTGCAAAATCAGGAAATGATGTAGACTCATATTTACTTACACCCGGACAACAGGCCGACAGCACACGTGTTGTACTTGACATACACAGGGCTTTCGTTTCACGAAAGGGTCGTAAAGTAGTCTTGGCCTAAATCAGGGCATACGCCATGCTTTTACAATAGCAGAAATAATGTAAACTCATATTTATCGCAGCACTACCGTTACGATATCTTCGTGAAACGGATATCCGACACTGTAAGAACAATTGCTTCGTTTCTTGTATTTTCAGTCTTTTAGATACCCGCCAGATAACAGTTGACTAACTACACGTACTATCCTCGGAAGTAATATCAACTTTAGAACTCTAAAAAGGGTCAGAACATTTCATCAAATTACCCTTACACTGGTCTATCAGTTCCACGAATGTTGATCATCTGGCATACGTTTCAGGAAAAGGGCGTACCTGTAGTGCGTGCGTACATTTAGTCTTACGTATCACGAAAGGGGCGTATATGTAGTGTTACGCAGCTTCCCGCTGTAGTAAAACCATGGGACACGCCCTGGTTTTCGAAACTGTTTTGAGTACGATTTCATGCTCAACTCAGTTTTATTCACCAATATCAATTTGTGAGTTGACCATGAAATAGTAATCAGAAATGTCTGTAAATATCTGCATGACGTTGGTTCTCTCAGGTTAGCATCCCTACTTGTCGATGGATGATATGCTACCATTAAAACTAAAAATGCAGCAAAGTCACACTGAACAACGACTTAATACCATGGGAATTTTAAATAGTATTTAATATTAGCATATGAGATCCTTTCTTGCAACATCCTGTTAAATCTTTTGGCCGGAACAATACATTACGAACTTGTAGAATGACATCCGCAAATTATTATGTACAATCCAACTGGGAAAGAGGCACAAACCAACTGACTATGTTATTTTTTATATAGCTTCGTCTTGTGTTACTCAGACTTCACGAAATATCAGACAGACAAAAACTAAACGGGGCGTGGTCATGTCTTGCTGTTATCTAGCACCAACGAATAACACTTATTATTTGTAATTTAGGTTTATCTAACCGCAATGGCGTTTTGCTACATAAATACCATAATGAGATTTACAATGCGAACACTCTTCTTGGAATCTTCGGGCTTCTGTCCATGAAACAGTAAACACGACGCTTTATGAAAACATCGAGTTAAACCCCGATAATAATATCTTGACAAATATTCTATCGTAAGGACAACATGATTAAATACATTTTATTAGTATGTGGTAATTGGAATAGGTAGCACAGAAATATCTAAACTTCCTAGCAGTGCACTGTTCAACTGCGTGAACCCCGACGATAATTAAGGTAAACTTATCTATGTATTATTCAAAGAATGACCAGCCTAACGCTAATCACATACCTCACTTCTGGGTTTAACCAGATATCGTTATATCCGGCCAGGCACGATAAACAACCAACTTGCCTCAAGCTACAGGTATCTTAAAGTAAACACTTTCCAGATGGTTTATAATTAATCGTGAGTCGTTAATTAGCGAAAAGGTATTTCAGAAAGATACAGGTACAGAAAGAATAAATACAACCGTCGTTGATCTATCTGCTTTTGTTGTTGTTGTTGTTGTTGTTGTTGTTTTGTTAAGAACACGACGTCCTCATTAACCGACATTTTGGATGGACGTAACACAAAAACAGCGTCTATTTTAATGTTGTGAATTAAAAGGACATCTATGACAATTAATCGTCATCGCATTCTAAAAGCATTCACTCAATATCTCATGACATTGCAAATATTGTTTCTGTACGTGTCGATTTTATTGTATTTTAACGAGCTGATAGACAGGTAAACGTCATATGTACATAACCTGTAGCATTTCTTATTCACCTAATTAATCTTGTCCCCCGATTACGAAGCCTTTTTGAGTATAAACTCATGCTCAACTCAAAGTTTTGTCAACAAATCCCCACATAAAATTTGAGCTTTAGCATGAAATCGTTTTGAAAACGTCTCGTAATCTTGGGGCCAGGTCCCAATTTCTGCATGTTAACCTTCCAGCTTAACTTAAACAGATCTCGGTCTCTATCATCCGCTATATGTGCCGCTACAGGCTTACTATTCCAGTGCTGGTCCATCCTCTAAAACATGGTCCAGTGCCGCATTTACCATACGTTACTGACGTAGTGTATCAAAGAGCAGACAATGCACAGCAACACAGATTGAAGATCCGTATTAAAGACCACTCATGGATTCTAGGACACTATCGCATCGGTTGTCCTGGAAGTTTCCTGGGCAAGGCTATGCAATTGAAACTCACAGGAAACCCGATGCAAGAGTGTCCTCCTAGGATCCATGAGGGATCCGTAACAGGATCTTCGATATAAGTGTTGGCTGCGGCGGATCAGCTTCTCCAGGAGTATTATCTTTCTTGTCATTCACTGTCGCCTGTTTGAACTAAAAACATAGTGCATGCACTTCCACGATTTCCATTCGTGTCATGAATACATTATACGTAAATCATTTGGGATATGAATGGCATTGAAATAGTATTATCCTACTATCATTTTGATCACTGTTACTACAATTGTAAGTGATACAATGATATATGCATTGCCCATTGAAACTTCGTGGACTGTTCACAGCGAACAAAACGTAGGTGTCCTGTTAGATGTCCGGGCCAGGACACCTAATGTGGATGCTAAAAAAATAAACAAGGAAACCAGAGGTGAAAGTGTCCTGGCACGATTCTGTTACGATTCCGTTAGGATCCTGGAAAGGGCCACCTAACTGTTTTTTTGCCGTGGATTAGCAGTAGACTGGTGCGTAGTCCGTGTTGTGTATCATTGGTCCCTGAAGCTTTCCTGGAAATATAATGACGGGACTACGTGGCAGCAGGCACCGTCCATGTTTTTAAGGAGCTGCTATCGGCACTGTGAAATACATTCTTACTCTACAACTCATCACGGGGATATGCCGTTTGTCTTCACAAATCTGATTCAGCATATATTTACTTTACACGAATTATAGTCATTACAACAAAACAAATTAGATCTCCTCTCAGGTGTTCTGTTAGGTGCCCGGACCAAGACACCTAACGTGGTGAAAGTGTCCTGCCAGGATCATGTCTGATCCTCTTAGGATCCTGGAATAGGACACCTATTATTACTGTGCGTGTACATACTTATTCAGTTTCTACTTCGACTGCTGTGTGTATTATTAACTCTGCTCAAATGGTGTGTATCTTGTGTCGATATCTGCATTGTAAATAACGTGCACATATTATATCAAGCGGCTTTAAAATCCTTCCAACGTGTTCCACTCGTGAAGACCGTAAACAAGCCTGGAAAACATGACAAATACTACAAACGCATTCAATGCAATTTAACAATTTTACTCAACATCAATGATATTAGTGATACGTGTACAGTGCCGCTTATGAGTAACAAAAACATGATCATAAGCCCAGACATAACGTCCTAATGCGATTGTTTATAATGCTTGCTTGTCCAAAAGTATATCCCAAAGGGAAAATACATTGAGATGGCAACGTTACTTTGCCGGTAATAAATTATAGTTAATTAACCAACATAAACAAAACAAAATATAAAGAAACAGAAACAAGTCAACAAATTAGGCATGCAAACAAGTTATCAGATTAATGTTCAAAAGACATTTGACATGGGAACTAATGCGTGCAATATGAACTGCGTCACCAAAAAGAAAATAAACTGTAAATAAGACACACAAAATATGTAGGTTAACCATGCAGACACTGTTTTATGTTATAATACTCCAACATTTAACTTTAACAATAGTGTATGTCACTGAATAACTTGAAGCATATATTTCAACGTAAATCGTGAATAGAAAGTCTTCCAAGAGTTACCGCCCCTTTCGTGTTCCTATTAGGGGTCAATACAAGGACACGCACAGGGGGAGGTAACCCTTCCTTCGTCCGTGTTGTACTTCATTAGGCCGCCATACACTATACATAAATGTATTCATACTATCTAAAATCGTAAGTATTTCTTTCAAATTAATAATGAAAGTAGTAGTAGATCTCTATTGCTTCATACTATTACTTTAAATATAATTTGTACTGCAGAATTGTAACAAAGATCATTAACAATAGCAATGATCTGGAGGTAGATTTAACCGTTAAGAGTTCTTAACAGTTTTAAAATTAATATACTGATTATTAATTAATAAAGCCTCTGATGAGGTAGATCTAGAGGAATGGCCATCCGTGTACTTAATCAAGGTGGACCTAATACCCCGGCATGAAAAGCATTTAAGGTCCGAAGAGTTGGCAGGTGCGGTATAATGGTAAACACCAGAGCATATCTGTGATAAAAATATCGATCTCCGTTAACCAAGAACAGTCCGTTTCTCAGCAACACAGCAACATTTCTATTCAACATTCACGTTGTCACGATTTTCTCATCAACACACGAAAACATCTGTACAAACATAGTAAATTTGCTAATGCATCGTGTTCCTATAACGACACATGGGCAGCAGGTCACTGTTTTATGATCCAGATGCATATCTGGTGTTGATAATGTCCTTTCCATTAAAACATAGGAACACCCCCCCCCCCCCTCCCCAGCTCTCAACATAAATATAATAATGAAGGACATTCCTAACGTCTGTTAAAAACGAATTAACCGTCATTCACGTGCATTGGACACTGTTCCTGATACATACTCACTGGGGCAGGCTTGAGCTTATCAATGTTTCCATTTGAGCAGATGCTACATAATCTTGTCATTCGACGGTTTCTTAAACTTAAATTTCTTCCTATTTGGGGGATTTGTTTGGGTATTTTTTTGGACGCGGAAACATGCATGGTGACATTGTCAATCATGATTGTTGGTTTTTTTCATCCCTGAGTCACCCGTCTTACCCTTCCACTAAACATCACTGGCGGATAATATTGTCTTTGGTTTTCACGTGTTTGTTTTTTTATGTTCTCGTTTTCTCGCGGACTGGTATGTTTGTAAATAGCTCTCTTATCCGTCACTCACTGCACACGCGCCGCATCACCACCACCATTACGTGACTGATCACGTGGCCGATCACGTGTCTGTTACGAGACGTCGACCAGCTGCAGTGAATTCAAGAACAGTGGAGTTCATTTTCCGAGTCACAATCACTCGTAGAGTCAGGAGCCATAGTGCTCTCCTTTTAATGCAAACAGTTCCCAGATCACGTGTCATCAACTCTGTTGTCTTCCTCCGCGATATTCAAGTGCACCTTTTCTGAATCCGCGTCGTAAACCGCCTTTGTTTCCTTGGCACAATTGTCATTCCCATTTCTAACAGGTGAACGGTTGATAATAACTGATGGTTGAGTTTCAACATTTGTATATTGCGTGTAATTGTTCGAAGCAATTGGCTGACCACTCCCAAAAAATAGACACGGTACTACAAGCTTGAACTCTTTCTTGAAATTGTCATTCATCCAAGCATACAAGAAAGGGTTATATATCGTTGAGCTCATTGCAATGACATGAGCGCTGAAGAAAATCAAGGTAAAATAATACCACTGAATAATGGAGGTTTCGTATTCTCTGACTAGGTGCACCATGTTCAGCGGCATCCAGCAACACACGAATATCGTTACCATAGCAATCAACATACGATTCGTGCGCTTCTTCCTTTTGATTTCCAGTTCGTCTCTCTCCCTCGTCCTTGAACCGCTTCCCATCTTGACCTTTGTCCTTTTCTTCAAGGCCAAGGACACCATCGTATAACAGAAAGTAATGATACTGCAAGGCACAATGTATTGTAGAACGAGACTCGTCACGGTGAAGAACTGTCGAGCCTGAACACGTGGCCATTTTTCCGAGCATGCGTAGCTGTCCGTTTTGTTTGCCAGCTCCACCTCGTGGTAGATCCCGAGGGGCAGGGATATGGACACGGAGATTATCCATATCGCCACGATCATCAACAGGCACATGTACACCTTCATCCGAGGCTTGAACGGGTGCACGATCACGAAATAGCGGTCCACTGCGATGGCAGTAGAGGTCAACGTCGACACGTAGACGCTGATGCAGAGGATCATGGGGACGATGTGACAGAGACCCTCTCCGAATATCCACGAATCCAGAAAGTAGGAAATAGGCGTGAATGGAACAGCCAACAAAGCAATAAGGATATCAGATATTGCCAGATTGGTGATGAATATATTGGTTATGGTCTGCATGGCCTTATTTCGTAAAACGACGTACACGACCAGCGCGTTTCCGGATATGCCTAGTATGAAGATGATGCAGTACATGATGATGAAGACGATCATGAGCCACGGTAACCTCATCACTTGCATAGCGTATTCTTCCTCTTGACTGATGAAGTATGGAGAGACGCTTTCGTAATGAGGGGCCTGCTGAGTAGTCCCGTCGCCCCATCCGTGACTGGCAACGTAACCCGTGGATGACGTGATTAAAGGCATGATGTCCGAATCTGCTCCTCACGATCAGAAGACCTTGTAGAGGTCGTCAACGATCATAGACATTCCTGAAGAAACAAAGAAACATACTTTAGATATATTCGTATGCAAATTATACACCAGTTGTTTTGTCACATAACACACGGAAATTTTAATCGATAAAACAAATAATCTTTATTCGTTTCCGATGAAATTAATGTGGGAAAATGACGAAAAATAAGATTTTAATTTTAGATTAATCTTTTAATGATATGCTAAGGGATAAGGGAATAATGTGCTTGCTCCTGTGACTAGATAGCATCGATATATTGCAAGCTTTGTCTAGGGATAGGACACCTACTTAAGGAAATACGATCAGTCCATCTGAGATCAACAATGGATTTCCAATGTACTATATTTTCACCTACACGACTGTCATATTCATATATCAGCATCAGATATATAATATATTGATAAATAAGCAAACGAAATAGCTAATTTTTCGTATCACGTGATCATGATATACCAGGATAAATATGAACTCATTTGAAGCCTAATTTCATTCTTTGACATCAACGCAAAGAACTATATGCTGTTATGCATAGGAGAATATCCCAATTCGCCAGCAGAAACATAAAGTACATTTTACGACATAGTACAGTATAGGCAATTTCCCGTGTAAAGCCTATTTGTATTTACTCTACATGTACTTTAATTATTAATATTCGCATATCCAGGTTTGTGCATAGATACATGTAGATTATGTTTCTTAAGAAATAGGAGCCATTGCATCTACTGTTCAAATAAGAACATATCAAATATATACTATGATATTAATGTGAATATTTCTACCGAGATGCATAATTGCATTACTACGACGTCATGAGTATTCTCTCTCAAACTGTATTTAAAATATTGATATTATGCCCAATAAATGAAAGAAAGTGTCCAGACAAGACATACGAGATTCGATAATCTATCAATATAGAGATAAGAGACATACATTCTATTCTTGGAAATGTCTGACATGATTGTACACAAACGTGAAATATTTTCTTTTTCGAAAGATGCCTGAACTGACACAGTGGAAACTATCCAAGTGATATCGAAAAGTAGATCGATAGGGGAGCAAATTAAATTTCGGCAGTTTTAGCTGTCTACCTTTCCAATCACTAGGGACCCGCTCAAAGAACCAGCATATTACGCACGGATACTTTTTCTTTATTAAAATACACGGAACGCCTACAGTTTGTTGATGGAAAGAAAGGTGAAAGTGTAGATTATCACTAATAAAAAAAAGGTGGCACAGCAAAACTAGTTCGGTGTCCTGTTCTAGGATCCTAACATGAACAGACTAAATCCTGGCAGGACACTTTTATCTCGGGTGTCCTGGTTTATTTTTGAGCATTCACTTTGGGTGAACTTGGCCAGGACATCTAACAGGACACCTCACTTTTGCTGTGAAGGGATAATTGGTGGCATGTCAGTATCAGCCGGTGCTCGCAGGTTTACTGCAACATTCAGCGCTACGGATGTTGCGGGTTTCCTTCTGCCCTAAACTGACAAGTCGTGATATAAGTGAAAGAATATTGAAAGCGACTTTAAAACGCAATTAAATAAAAATAACAAAAAAATAAAAATAAAAATTAGTAAAGTCATGGAGCGCGTATATTTATTCACAGAACCATACAGACTTAGGTCACTAGGAGATGATGTAAAAACCTGCTGTAAAATGCAAACAATCCATTACAGGAACTGAGCCGCTCCATAGTGCTCCTGATAACAAAACAAACCAACAAAACCGTAGAGAATTGGCAGCAATGGAAGACATAATTCCTGACTAGAAGTTGCGTGTCTCATCCAACTTCGCCTTCAAGTTGTTACACCTAGTTCCATGTTTTATTAATACAACCCAAATAGCACTACTACAAATGAATGAACCTTTCATAACAATTTTCTTTTTTTTTACGGTAATCCCGACGACAATGGTTCTGCATGCACATCCTCGCGGTATAGCACGCATTTTCTGATTAAATGACTGGTTCCCATTTACTATCAACCCGACTCTCATTAAAAATTAAATAGATTAATTAGCAAAACTCTGGCTTGGGACTTCTGGTGGCTGTCGAGGAGAACGTTTCTAGGATCAGGCTGAGCATGTCGACAATAGACAGAACACTTCATGATCATAGCGGGGGACACGCAGTGGGAAATCATCATTATTATAAAAATATTCCCCACTCATAAGGAAGAGTTATTGTATATTATTAAACTGTTCCATGTCTGAAACGTATTAACAATAGTCTTGCTGACTCTTAGCGTACGGTGGAAAAGTCATTGCACGCTACCAAAAAACATAATGCCAATATTTTTCAGACCAGATGGTTACGTCCCGTCGATCAGCGGCCCGTGCCGAACCATTCCGAGTGATGCTCAGAGGCCACGACGAGACATAGTGTGATTATCATGGCGAATACATATTTGATCGAGAAGGCGTCATTTGTGATTGAGATAAAATAATCAAGTACGGGGTAAAATTGGGCCCCGGGATACAATTTTCTAGTCTATATTGTTCATCTAATTACACTGCTCTGTGTGTACGATCCCAAGGGTACAATTCACGCACGCGTATTCCGACAACTGGTCGTTGGACACTCGTAGGCAGTATTTTTGTTCAGCGTTCATACGGTGTGGACTTGTACAAAAATCACATATGCGCGCTATTGTTAAAGGACAAAGGCCATTGTAATTATGATCTGTGTATGATTCTTTCTTGTGATTTGTTCCAGTTGCGCTGCATCGTTGAATTAATCTAGGCGTACTATTGATACATGATTGGAACCAGATGAGGCCGGTCACTCACTATTTACAGTGGGAAACCTCATTCCAACTAGTTTCAATATATAGAAACTTTATTTATCTTCAATGAATTGAGGAATATATGCCAACAAGTACGATCAAATACGTAAAAAAATGAACAATTCTTGAAAATAATTAATGTAAATAAATGGTCATGACATTTTAAATGTGTCTGCATCGTTCTCATTTAAAGTGTTCTGGTTACATTTTATTAATTTTATTGTATTTTGGCAACGGAATGTTAAGGTGACACCTACACTGGCGCTCGAAGTCACACCCCAACACCAGCATAGTTACGGCAATGATGAAGACGTTTCAAACTGTAGGCGACAGTTTCCTGGGGGGTGGGCTGTGTAAAAGTGGAAGTCTGGAAACTCGACAGTGTTAGGAATTCGACCCTATATACATTACGTCGTGTCGTAACGCAGAAGTCATTGTCAGTCAATGCGCATGAAAATATGATTGGCTTGCGAAATAAGGAACAGATGTGCGCCCCGCGGTTTAGAAGATTTATGATTTTTGTTTGTGCGACGTGGCTACAATCATACGCTGATTAAAACCTCATTGCTTCTACCGTTACACGATGAAAGTCCGCCTTGTGAGGGGATGCTCGTCACGGGCGGCACGCGGAGATAAATGCCAATTTATTTAACATTTTAACGTCGGATATCTGATAGTGTCATGCCTCTTAATCTTTGTCATCTCCAAATACCAATTCTAACAAATTTTCGTGATATTTGGACACAGCGTTATATCTGATGTGTGTGTATGTGCATGCGCGCGTGTTTGTCGGATAGTTCACATGGTCAATTACAAGTCATGCAGTAGGGTTTCAAGTGTACTATATTCACGGCGTGTTTAATTGACGTGTATGTTCACGTGCATGTGCGGTACTGGAGAGCGACAGGACAGTTGTGTGTCTACGTTCTCTGAAAGTGCATTATCATTCCACAAATGGAAAACAGGTCTTGATAGAGGAGTTGCCTGCATTATTTAGTTTGGCACGGATGGGTAAAATAGATACGTTAGTCATGTTCATAGTAATGCGCACACGTGACAATGACTTGACGATGATATGCCTGAACTAGGCCTACATCATGGACACCTGCTGACCTCTTATCTTGATCTGCAGGAAGAAGAAGAAACTTTATTTTACGTCAGATATGTGGATAACATAGAACGTTAGCTCTACAGAGCGATTATTCTGATAAAAGAGTGGGGGTTGAGTTGGTTTTCAAGAACATGAAGAAGCTACATGTTACGCATTTTCCAAAACCAATTCCCATTTCCTCTTTGCATCCACCAATGGCAGTTTTGAGTTTGGGTCTTGAGGATACATGTTGAGGCGGTCACGTGAAATTCTTAATACAAAAATAATACTGATCAGTGGGGTTTTTAAACGTCTGATTACGACATCCTGCCCGCCATTTGACAGTGCGGGGATTCACAGCTTTGCGGCGAACGTTTTTCACACGTGAGATACGTGCAGCGCGCGGTCAGTTCTGCTCATTCAAAGGTCACCCGGGGGTCGTTCATGTCCCGGCAAATGTAACAGGCTACACGACGATAATCGTAATAATCCAACAATCACACTGCATCTCATGAAATATTCAAACTCTCTGTTAGGAATTGACGCCTTATGTTCAGACAATTTCCCGCCTCTCTCCAGAGTTGTGTCCCCAAGGAACTGCCTGATCGCCGATTGCGATTCATTAATAGCTGATTAGAAATGAAAGCTCAAGCCCATCCGGGTATTCTGTTTTAATCTTCTCCCATGTAATATCAACGTGACATAATAGGAAGGCAGGGAAGCATATCATACTGATATTCCTGCAATAATTACGGCCTCAGCAAGCGCCATAATTGCAGACTGGATCCACCATCCCGCACGCTTTGCACGGGTATCTCGTGCCACGTGGGTGTTTGTCACGCGCCTCGTGCTTGGAGCTCCTGATTAAAATCACTCGCATGTGACACGCAGTGTTTGTGCTGGGAGCAGATTTGACTATGTTTAATTTTGTCACACTTTGGTATGACTAGGCCTTGGGCCAATCTGCACATGACTTCATATTCTACATGATTTTGTTATCACGGACGACTTCAGGGAAACACGATATGGTATCTATTAGTTCTACTTTATACGGCGTCTAATTCTATCCAGTGCGTCAAATGTTATCCATAGACATCATACGGTAAAATGTTTAACATTGGCGCTAATTTGGCAACTGACCATACAATCCGATTTTGGCAACATATAAGATGTTCCTGACATCTTAATGGCAACAAGGAAATAATAAAAAAATTCTCAACTATTTGTCTCCGCAAACCTAAACGTTTAAATTATTTTATGTATAGAAATATTTAACGTATGCCGCATGTTAGTCTACATCGATACAAAAAAATTGAAAATACATTACTTTTTTTTCTCACTATTGGATGAGGGATATAAGCATTCCATGTATCATATAAAATACTTGTCGTTCTGAGCAGTCTACTACTTTAAACATCCTCCCAAACTACCGCAGGATTCCCTCCAAGAATACGTTAACCATTAATGCCAAGGCTTACGCAACAATAAAAAATAACTTTTCAGCGGCACGACGATATGTTACTATCAGAAAAGGCCATCAATAAAGCCGAAGTACCCAGCATGCTGACATTGCTGGAGCTACAGCTATTCTCTGCATGCACTTCCCATTCCGTTACGCCAGTGTCGCGATAGTCGGCGTGACATCCATGATATATCTCTCATGACCTCATGTACTTAACCCTGATTTGTCCAGAGTCGCTACTCCAGTAAATTGGGAGCTTCTACTACGAGATATAGGCCTTATACATGCCTATATACACATAGATGAAACGTCCACTGTGGATTGATCTATTCCTGCTCTCTTCACAGTATTCTGTAATCCGTTTCTAAAACGAGCTTCTGTTGATAAAGTGATTGGGCAATTGGCCACTGGTTTAGCATCTCATGATACGGTATGATAACCAAGCAGACATGAGGTATAAATTCACACGCTTTCCTGCTTGAAGTTGGGAGAACTCTCTACAAATATATAGATGGGCATTTCAATACGACGCAGTATTGGCAAAACACTGAATATATTATTGGCTTACGTTCGGATTCGATCACATCTCCTGAGAACGAGTGGCACCCAGCTGCTATATATGCACAGCAGAAAGATGTCAAATATGTAAAAATATATATACGTTAATGTACATATAGTGCAATGTTCTTTAGAAGGGGTAAGCAATTTTCACGTACACGCGCTTGGAAGGCATGGAGTAACTAAAGCACATCCGGTTGATATCAGACCATTGCAGGTTGTGTCCGCATTCTGAACGACTGGAAGTTAGTGTATAAGTTCCATTCAGACTAACTTCACATTTTCAACAATTGGATAAAGCCCAAAGTCCAATCAGGTTTGATTTATAATCGGTCACAAACGCGTTGTACGTTGATGGTTAATGAACTGCCAATAACTAAATAGCGTTAATGACTTCCATTAGAACTTTAATCAAATATTTTCAAAGGTTCCAGATAGCGGTTCCGATGTTAAACGTTAATTGTTTTCTGTGTATTCCAAAGGGAGGCTATTACCCAGTCAAGGGTGACGGGCATCTCTCAATCTCTAATTGGATGGAACACGACTTATAAAATATTTACGGAACCAGAACGGTTTATTATAAATACGAACATATCACGTTTCCCATAGGCCCCCAGCTCGCCCCTACACGCCCCAAATCTGATTTGGTTTGTTCATGCAGATAACCAGTTGGAAATCAATGGAAAGTTGTTTTGCTCTTTAAAACAAACAAAACTTACTAGGAAAGAGTTACCATTACGTGTAGTGATCATCATGTCAAATGCCTTATTGTGCATGACATGGGTGTCGTTAAAAATTATATTACTATGAAACTATATGATACTAATAAATTAATACAATATACAGCCATGTACAAGGTTTGGGAAAGAAATGGAAATACATGTATAACACATTCATTGACAAAATACTTGTCTACGGCTAGAGAATGGAGATATGTCTTGTCCAGACAAATAACGTTTATTATGAAGCCACCCCCCCCCATTAGTATCCTACTAGTACAAATAGCAGTCATAATCTGTTTAGCAATGCAATATCATGTGGCAATATGCATAGTATTAAATAAACATATCTCAGGTACAAGTTAGATTCAATACCCTTGAACATCTCCGTCAACGTTCATTTGCCAATGTAAAATAATCTACCTTAGAATGTTTACGGCCGCTTCGACTGCACGTTTATTCTGATATACCAGATAAAAGCAATATGATGTTACATGAAGCATATCTGGATATTCTTATCCCCTAAATTTAGGTATCACATTACCATACCTTTAATGGCATTGAAGTTGACAGAAGGTATTGTGGACGAGGGTCTAGTTCTATACTCAGTCTGCTTGCATCATTTAACATTGTGTCAGTGTAGAAAGCTTCTTTAGGCATTGACGAACAATGTGAATTACATGTACATCTACAAGTGAAGCAGGGGCGGGTGGTAGCGCAGTGGTAGAACAGTTGGACTTCGGAGCCAAAGATTCCAGGTTCAAATCCCGCATCAATGTTCGCGAAAGTTACCTTTCCGAAGCGATATTGATAGGATGCGATGTCTGTAGAGTGGCAATGCAGTTATCGCAGGTTTACTGCAACATTCAGCGCTACGGATGTTGCGGTTTTCCTCCTGCCCTAAACTGATAAGTCGTGATATAAGTGAAAGAATATTGAAAGCGACTTAAAACCCCAATAAAAAAACAAACAAAAAACAAGTTAAGCATATTCTAAATGAAGAACTAAGTCTAATATTCGTGTTATTTCCGTTATTTGATGACAATTACTCATTTTGCTTAATTGCAGTTATCCTATACTTGAAGGATGGATAAGTTAGTAATGGATGGACAGGAACGCTAGGCTTATTCAGGCCCATTGAAATATCAGATTAATCAGAGTCAAATTCCATAATGGAGGTTCTTAATCTTATAAACTTCCGGTCAACGTGCCATAACTTGACCCGTATCCTAAGTGCTACCCCCCGTAATGTCGTAAATGAGAAAGTTGCGACTGTATATTTTGCTAGTTAATCCGACATCACCAGAACACGTGCGCACTCAACTATTAGCTTTCACATCAGGATAAACATACACGTGCATAAACATCGTCCATACCGTCAACAACACGTACAGATTTAAACACGTGGACGCACGTGCGAATGTCCATCCTCACTCCAGACTGACCATTACATGCACGTGGCACGCGACACGAACACGAGTTAAATGGACAGTGAGGGTGTAATGGATGGGGAGGACGCGCGTCACAGTTGACTGGACAGTGGTCACTTATCACTGGACACGGACTGGAAACGAGAGGATTCGATAGCTAATGAAATATTGCTACGTATTTTCCATAATACGACCACCATGTACATTGTATGAGGTATACCAATTAATGGTTTAAGCTTATAAAACTTGAAACTTGGAAATGAACGCTGTGATATTGTTTCAGGTTGCAGCTTTATAATAAAGGTGAAGCTAAGCTCACGCTGTCAAAAGTGTGGAATAATGCGCCCGAGAAGTAGCCATTATTATTATTATTATTATTATTATTATTATTAT